>AYEL01079817.1:0-66985 GCA_000484575.1 Olivierus martensii | reverse complement strand
AAAAAAATTAACAATATTCCATACAAATAAAAACAATAAAAGCATTCAAACATAAATAGGTGAGCTGCAAGCGTGAGTTGAGTTTAGTTGAACTGTGAGACTTGGACAGTAAAAGTTAATAGTGAGCGATAAATTGCGAAAGCAAAAGTGGACTAAGAAGAACTGAGAGTTATTTTGAATTAAAGATATAGATTAGTGTTGTATGAGATAATTATCGGATTTTGTATTGAATTTACTGTGAAAGCGAAAGTGGACTAAGAACTGTGAGTTATTCTGAAATAAGATAGTATTGTATAAGATATTATCGGATTTTGTATTGAATTTAGTTACAGTGAAACAAAATTATTTTATTTTGTGTGTAATTATTTTGTATTGAATTTAGTTATAGGGAAACAAGATTATTTTGTTTTGTGTTTGTATCATATTTAGTTATAGTGAAACAAGATTATTTTGTTTTGTGTGAATAAATTGTACTATACAGATTATTTTGTTTTGTGTGTAAATAAATTGGACTATATGAAATATAGAAATTTTGTTTGTTTGTGTGTAAATAAATTGGACTATACAAAATATAGCTGTATTCACTCATTATTAATCTCTACGGTGTGTAAATAAATTGGACTATACGAAATATAGCTGTATTCACTCTTTGTTGTATTGAATTTAGTTATAGTGAAACAAGATTATTTTGTTTTGTTAATTGGACTATATGAAATATAGCTGTATTCACTTTTTATTAATCTCTACGAACTCGTAAACTAAATATAGCTGTATTCACTCTTTATTAATCTCTATGAACTCATAAACCACAAATTGTTATTTATTGATACTCTTTTAATTTATAAATGGCATAATACAAAACAATCAAAATAAAACGCTCTTTTAATTTATAAATGGCATAATACAAAACAATCAAAATAAAATTCTTTTTTAAATTTATAAATGGCATAATGCAAAACAATCAAAATAAAACATAAATATAAATGGCATAATGCAAAACAATCAAAATAAAACCCAAAAAATTTTTATTTTTTGTTTTCATTTAAAAACCGTGTAAATTGAGTGCCGTGCAAATCGATGGCTAGGTGTAACTAAATGGCAGGACTATTCTAGCATTTACCATTGGTCATCTATAATTGAAGTGGGCTAGCTGTGAAGTGAATAATGGGTTCAGCAAGCTGGACTAAACCTTTCTTGTAAAAAAATCAAGGTGATATAGAACATGGAATTGAATCAAAATTTTCCAAGATGATATGCAACACAATTCCTCACAATCACTATAAATTGATGGAAACAGTTTGACTTTTCACCCAATCAGAATCAAATCTGGATTCTAGATAGGACAAGACAACTTATATAACTGAAATGCAAACTAATCTTAGCTTAGATACAAATTTACTGATAACCTAAAATCAGCAGAAGAGAATGTATAGATTAATTTGGTCACTTTGATTAAAATTAGGTATGGAACAACCATTTAAGTATGGGATAGTATTAACATGAAACAATTTAAATTGGGGATTTCTGTATAATTGGATTGGGGTGCACCACCGGGCGTGCCCGCCGAGTCCATATGGAGTCCCATCGCAGACCCTAGTGATGGTTTTGGGCACCGCAAGCAGTCCCGCGGTATAGGGACCCGCAAGTGAATCCCAGGGAGTTCGATATAAGGACCCGCGATGAGACCCCAGTAACGGATGGGACAACCATCGTATGGTACGAAGTGACTCCTTTGGTCGCCTTTTATGACACGCGGGGTCGGACGGTGGACATATTCCAACCCCTTACCCACAGGGGATAACGTCTTTCCATAAGGTCGAATAGTTTATATGACGATGTTGTGCTATCTGTCGAGCGTAAGAAGAAAAATTTTCCATTTAATTAATCACAATGAAGTAGAGTCAATTCTCGTTATTCGCGGATTCCATATTCGCGTATTCGACTATTCGCGAAAATTTATTTGTAATCACAAAATCTATATTCGCGGACTCCTGCTGAACAGCGAAAATAATGTTAATATATTATTAATGATATAATACACAAAAAGCAAATGTTATTTTATTTGATATATTTTTTCGAACGAACGTTTCGAACAGTTTTCCAGTTAAAATTGTATAATTTCTTTCCAACTTTTAGTGCTTATTTTCAGTGTTAAATGAAAAGATTTGGCTACTCTTTATCAAGATTAAATGGCTCTGAAAAGAGCCTTTGGGATGTTATTAACGATAAGTTGCCGATTGATTTTTCTTCTAACAAGCTCTTACTCTTTGATCTGACTCTCTTCCTTTTCTGTGACTTTGTTTTCCTTTCCTTTTTACGAGGTGCCTTCTTCTTTGATGTTTTATCTCTTTTTACTTTCATGCAAACTCTGATACATTTTTGTCCCTTTTTCGCTTTCTTCTTTTCCTTCTTCTTCATCGGTTTGCGTCCTCTCTCCCGAGCTTTCTTGTTTGGACCGCAATCAGGTTTAACATCAAAACAGACGTTCGAATCATCGGCAATATATGTAATCTTCATGTTATCATCTCTGTCCGGAGACTTCTCTCCCGAGCTTTCTTGTTTGGACCGCAATCAGGTTTAACATCAAAACAGACGTTCGACAGACGTCTGTTTTCTGTCGAAACAGACGTTCGACAGTTCGCAGAGGTTTAACATCAAAACAGACGAACAAGACATCGGCAATATATGTAATCTTCATGTTATCATCTCTGTCCGGAGATTGATCTGAGGGGCGATCTCTCTTTCTTCTCTGACTATGGTCATCCATAATGCTTCTCGTCGGATTGCAGCGAGTCAACTGATTAGAATTTTAAAATCTGTTCCATTAATTTCTTATCGAATATCACGAGTCGTTCTATTTTGATCCACAGCAACGATTCTTCGAATAAAATCTTCAATTTTGAATTTTATTTGAAAATCATCTCATAAAATTCTATTCTAAAATGGTTAATTCATGGTAAAATGGTCATTTTTTCATGGGTTTTATCAGATGATCTAAGAAATTATTTTCTTAGATCATCTACATGGTAAAATGGTCATTTTTTCATGGGTTTTATCAGATGATCTAAGAAATTATTTTCTTCAGAGTTATTTGTAAAGATTCAAAGTTCCTAGGTTAGACTATAATTTTGATTTATTATTAAATCTGAATACTGTATATAACAACGAAATGAATATTTTATTAAAATTTATCCTTTCCCATGTTTGCAGGATTTTTTCCAGTTGTTCATTAATCATAGGAATCGTGTGATAATTATGTAAAAATAATTGTCTGCTTATCTTTCAATCATTCGCTATAATAATTCATTATTTTAAAGCTACTACAGTAGACGTCTTCATAATCCGACACATATGGTTCCGGGGCTTGTCGGATTTCAGAGATTTGTCGGATTATTGGATGTTCAATAAAACAATGGAATTACACAAACGAATGCGCTCAGATTATTCCTGTCTGTGCTCTTGTTGTTCAAATCTTTCACAAAATCCTTAATTTTATCCCGATTTTTTTAATGTCATAAATGATGGCTCGTCCAATACCGTAAAACGAAACCAAATCACTAAACTTTTCTTCCAACTTTCTTAATTATTTCTGTCCATTCGACCACAGTCAATATAAATGATGGCTCGTCCAATACCGTAAAACGAAACCAAATCACTAAACTTTTCTTCCAAGTTTCTTAATTATTTCTGTCCATTCGACCACAGTCTTATGTTTTCGTTTTTCACTTTTTTCCGATTTGTAACATTATGTAAAGATAAATAACAAACATTGATACAGTCAGTAAAACTATTTTACAGTAAACAGTGTACTGAACTTAATAGTCCAATTATAATGCTCGCTTAACGAACGAATAGCGACTGACAATTTGTTTTACGTCATTTTATTTCTCTCGCACATGGACAAGTTGTGACATGAAAATTTCACGTGGGCGGTGAGATGGTTCACAGAGTGTCGGAATACTGAAAGTGTCGGACTGGCGAAGGGCCTTTCTACAGAGACTCAACTGTATATTTAATAATGAAACTTCAGTAATAATGTTTCCGGATTACAGGTTTTTTTTTCCGAATTCGCAACACCTTTTAAAAAATAAAAATAAATGGATGAAATACTCGAAAGAACAATATTAAAATTTTAAATTTTACATTTTCTGGACTCTTCTAAAGCAATGGACTCGTCAGCAATTTCAAATTTTTGTTTAAAAAATATATAATTATACAAATTCTGATTTTCATCCGTTTAAATAATTTTCAGTTTAAAAATTCTTTAATTTTTTTATCATATTTCTGTTCATAGCATCAATGTAACATAGTTTACATAAAACACTTGCTAAAGATAACATATTCCTTTATAATAGTGAAGAGCATCCAAAAATGGTTGAGAGGATCATTTATCTTTACTTTTAAAGGAATTGGATTAATATATTCGAGAAATTTGAGAAGTTCCTTGTTACAGTAGACCTATAAAGACGTTTGTAGTGAAGCAAATTTATTTTTTTTTTATTTTATATTAACATATAGGTACATCACCGATCATTTTGTATAAAATGCATTTTAATTAATACGATTAAATCCTATTAAAATATACATCACGAAACAAATATGTAAATAATGTCTAGTTTGATTAAAACTATTTCTGATATTAATACCGAATCATAGAATCAGGGATTAATTTTATTTCCCATTACGTTTTTTGTATAAAATGCATTTTAATTAATACGATTAAATCCTATTAAAATATAAATCACGAAACAAATATGTAAATAATGTCTGGTTTGATTAAAACTATTTTTGATATTAATACCGAAACAAAATCTTAAATCATAGAATCTGGGATTAATTTTATTTCCCATTAAGTACTTAAAAATTCTAACGCAGCGCTTCTCAAACTTTTCCACTTGGCGACCTCTTTTACCCGAGAAAATATTTTCGCGATCCTGGATATAGAGGTATATAAACTAAGAATACGAATTAAAGCATTTGCTAAAATTTCTGCGACCCCCAAATTTTGTTACGCACTCACACTTTGAGAAGCACATATTATAAATGGCAAAGTAAACGGTACATTTTGTTTTTCCGTAACAATTGTTTAAGAACTTGCATACGTGCTAGGAACTTAAAATTTAGCATGGAGATATTCATCATTCTCAATAGGTTTAGTTTTAAATTTGAATATAATACTAATTTTATTCAAATCGATTATTATTTGCACATGAAACCGACAGAACATCTAATTTCTTATCATTGGAATGGAAAGGATCAAAAAGGAACGTACTGTACATAGCGATATTGTGTTGCGTGTTCATTTTGATAATTTATAATTTTTTTTGAATTATTGCTTACCTTTTTGCTGTCATTTTGTCTGCCAAAAAAAATTTTTAACCCACTTTCAAATTATTTCCTCTAGAAAAAAAATAATAATAATAAAATATTCTGAATGTGGCTGTCGCCATTTCGTAACTGATACTTCGATTGTAATTTTTGGATATTTTTAATTAAAATTCGAGAAAAAAACGGCTATCATTTGATATTCCAATAATGAGCGACGTTTATAAAACATCGATCAATCCGGTTTATTCATTTTCGGGTGCAAACATGATGAATTGTTCTTTTAAAAGTATCATTTTCTTCCAACATTGCTTTCTATTTATATTAACTCTGTTCTATTGTCTTGCACAATGCTGAATGATTCCTAATAACGTTTTTTTATTACAGCAAAATTAATAATAAAACATTTAATACAACGTTTAACGTTGTAATAAATGTTTGTGGCATACGTTATTATTTTATTGCCTACAAATCGTGACGAAAAGGAAAAATTCCTGTTTACATTATGCTAGCATAATATAAATAGGAATTTCTTTCAATGCACTTTCGCTAGTTTGCCATGAGAGGACGATATGCAGTCTATTTTCGATTTGAAATTAAGTATTTTTATTCCAGACGTTCAGTTCGTGGATAGATACAATAAGACTCCGTTTAACGCGGGGGATACGTTCCAAAAAAACCAAGCGTTAAACGAGGTCATCTTAACACGTAAATAATGGGAATAGATGAAACGGGACAGTGAATAAAAAATATACGTATTATTTTAATTTTGTAACATGTATTATTACTATTCTATTACATTAATTATAGACATTTTTTATTGCTAATATCGATTTGTATTCATAAATCATTCACGAAAATCAAAAATATTTAAATAAATAATTTGTTTGTGATGAGGAAGGTTCTTTCGCATTTGATACTCTTTCAAATTAAATATTTAAATAAATAATTTGTTTGTGATGAGGAAGGTTCTTTCGCATTTGATACTCTTTGTTTTTCGTTAATCATCATCTAACAAAAAATCTGTTTGCCTTTTCCTCTTTCGTTCAACAAGTAAATAAAAATAAAACTATTCATAGCGAGACATCGCATCCATGACACTTCGTCTTGCCTCTGAACTTCTATCAAAATTTGGATCATTTTGTATAAACTGATCCATAATTTCCGTTAAACTTTAACAGTAAAATAACGTTGATGAACGATCATAAATATGAACTGTGACCCAGCAGACTTTCGTATGTATTGCGCTGAATTGATATCAAACGCATTGCGAGACGGCATAGGAGTATCAAAGCAACAAATTTGTGCGATCTTGGATTTATGTGAGCATAACGGTTTGAAAAATCGCGCTAAAGTGATCCAATAAAAAATATAGAATTCGAAAAAAACCGCGTTATAGTGAAACAGAGTTAATCGCGGTCTTACTGTAGTAAATTTTTATTCTTCAGTAGAGAAATGTGTAATAGAAAAAACTTTTATTCATAAATTTTTTTGGTGAGCATATAATATGGAACGATCATTGTAGCGGATTACGTTACAAATTTTGTAAAGAGAGTAGAAGATACACAAACTTTAAATGCAGAAAAAAATTCAGAAAGCGAAGTTGATATTGTTAAAAAGAAAAAAAAACTTTTATCATTTTAACTGAACAGCGGATAGGAAGATATAATTATTATTAAATGAATGTTACATAGGCTGCATATTTTATTTTCTTTTTTTCTGTTTCGTTTTATTAATATAATAAAAATTAAGTTTCTTATGTGGAATTAAAGAAAGTTATTTGTTTTTGGAACGTAACTACCTTTTTTGTATTGAGTCCAGGTCTCATATAACACGGTTTCACATAGCACGACGTTTTTTAGGAACCTATTTACTGTATATATGAGAACTGACCACTTTATATAAACAATATTATAGGTAACTCTCGTACAACACGATAAAGTTTAAGATAGTCCCGTTTTGCTTCATCTTCAGCAAGAACACATTCAACATTACTCTGTATGCTGAAGATTATGAAACGAAATGAGCTATAAACCAAAATCATTTCATCTGTTTACAAAGCTGATTGATTTCCCTGTTCCATCACGATTTTAACACTATTTTTAATTTAAATAATTGCCTTTCATCATATTTCCACATAAGCAAACCATATCTTCGTTCCTTGCAGAATAAAAAAAAAAAAAAATATAAAGCATATTTGTTTCTTCAACTTTTATTACATATTTAATAAATACAACGATCTCAATAAATAATGAATTCTCTCTTAACAAATAAAAATATTACAATTTTAAACAATTTATCAATACTGTATAAGAAATATGATCAAGAATTTAAATACAACTTTACAAAAATATGAAAACATTTTCTGTTAATAAATGTCAATTCACTTAAAGCATAGTTTTTTTTTTATTATAGAGCAGATGATTCTTCTACATATGCTTGATTTTGAATACCTTTGGAATGACTATCATCAGAAACAACAAGATCTTCTGTATCTTTATCCTTATCAACTTTCACATATTTATAAAAATAACCCATCAAAGCAAAAATCATCATGTCTGCAACCATTAAACCAGCAAACATAAAAAATTCGTAAGACTGAAAAGATAAATTTTCAAAATTTAGCTGTAATATATACATAATAATTTTTAATAAATTATATTACAGCATTGCTTTGCATAGTTTCCATTATGTGTTGTAAAATATTCCTAATTAATCATTTTGTATATAAATCTGAAATTTTATGCAGTGTCAAAGTTTGTCTGCCATATTATTTTATGAATGTAATGTATACTTATAAGATTATTGTATACTGTGTATGAAATTTGTGAACCCTGCTTTTATATACAGGAGATTCTCTATTTTATGAACTTGTGCAGACCCCCAAAAAAGTTTGTATATGGGAATGGCATTAATTAACATTAGGGATTTTTTGAGACCAACTAATTTGCAAATTGGAAGTTCGTAAAACGTGAATCCACTGTAATATCAAAATGTAATAATAGAACTTTTAGATGCTTTACGAGCCTATGCCTTAATATTCTACTGAGGATTTTATGGAATATGAATTTCATGAACAATTATAGTTTTATCACAGATTACCAGATTATAGCCACTTAAAATCTTTATTCTAAATCTTGTGAGAAAGATGATGACATGCATTAGATTGCATTGAAATGATTTGAAAATGTCCTGTGTTCAATGATTTAACGATGCATGCCTGCTATTAAAGACAACTATGGCAACTGTATTGTAAAGTATAGTCAAACTAGACAATAATCAAGATATTTTGGGATTACAATGAAAATGTCTGGTTGTTATTGTTAGATATGATGTAATCTCAAAATATTCATTGTATATTTCACATTCTACATTTTCATTGTAATTCTCAAAATATCTTGATTATTGTCTAAGTTTGACTACACTTTACAATGCAGTCTCCATAGTTGTCTTTTCTTTCCAACTGGAAGTTACTAAGCAGCAGAGTATTCCATCATTTACCAGTGACCATACCTGTGGTAGTATTACCATTATAAAAGTGTCAATAAAAGAATTATAAATTTTAATAATATCAACTATAAGTGTTGTAGAGTGTTGGTTCAAGGTCACAATTAAAGAGTAACTCAGTTTTAGATAAGTGCATGCACGAGTACTGCTTTGTTGTTTTCTTGCTTGTAGCGCCACGTAAGCAAAATGGTGACTCCTGAGCATTAAGCGTTTTGTGTTCTGCAATTTGCTAAGAGTGAATCTGTAATTTCAGTAAATACCCATAATGTTTGTATCTGGGGGTCAGAACATCTTCATAAACTTGTAGAACATCAAAGAGATTCCCCAAAATTAAACGTTTTCTGCACTATGTCCTGACGTCAAGTGTATGGACCATTTTGTTTCGCTGAAGCTACCGTAACAGGGGTGGCTTATCTAAATATGTTACAAGAATGGCTCTTTCCCCAATTAGTAGAGAGTGAACCTGTAAACTTTATTTGGCAACAAGATGGAGCCCCTCCCAATTGGAATCTCTTTGTACGGACTTGTTAACCAAAGCGTGGGAAGAACTGGACTATAGGTTGAATGTGTGCCGTAAAACTAAAGGTGCACATATGGTTAGTTTACCTTCAATTTGATGTATGATTTGTTGTAAATAGTCTAAATTAAACTGTTATAATATACCATTGAAACTGGGACATTCTTTTATGGACAAATTTATAAAAGATGGGATTTAATGAAATGATCTGGATCTTTCCTGAAAAAAATCTAGACATGTGGAACTGCTACATAGCAAGCCAATGTTTTATAACATGGCCTTCTGGTCAACAAATTCAGTAGCACTTCCATCTGTTTTATGGAGATTGTGTGTATTTATGACAACTATAACAGTGCATATTATTATTACGGATATTTATTCAAAAGCAGTTTTTTCAAGACAATAGATAAAAACTAAAATGTTATAAATAATAATGATAAATGATGCTTAAAATTAATTAAATTATAGCTTAACTAACCTGTTTAGAGAAAAATCCTACTTGGGCAACAATTACAACAATGAGATTTCCAAAAGCAACAGTCAGTAACCATGCAGCTTGTAAAACTGATTTCATACTTTTGGGTGCCTAAAAATATTATAATTAATATTGTTTTCTTTGTGCAATTCCTATTTTTTTCCTGAATCAAAATATATTTCATATTTATAAAAATGATACTGAACATTCACAAACTTTGAATACCCTATACAGGTTACAACTTTCATTTGAAGAATGAAATTAATGCATTTATTATTATTATTAGTATTGTTACTTTAAAATTTACACTTGTATAAGATTGTTTTCATATAAAATCTTTATTATTCTTTATTTCTTTTTGCTGTTTTTATAATTTTAATTTTTTATGAGAATTCAAATAATTGTTGCATTACAATATTCAAGATTTCATTGCAATATTTGAATGTTGAAAAAATTTTTAAATCAATAACTAATAGAAAAGATTTAGCTGGCACACCCTGTATATATATATTTCATAGCTCTTATTTACAAGCTATAGCCTTGGCAATTATTCATTATTCCAAATACTGCTTATACTCTTACTCTATATTAAAATTTAACTAAAGCAATTCTAGCAGCTGAGGAAAAAATTTCTATTCGTATTAAAGAAATTTTTTCCTCAGCTGCTAGAAGTGCTTTAGTTAAAAAAATTTTAATATATAGCCTTGGCACTGGGAGGTTTTCTTGCAGTCTTTCATTAATAAATATTTCTATGGCCAAGACTTAGAAAACACTTTTAAAAAATTTTCCTTTAATGTTTTACATGGATTAATAATTTTATCATCATTATTCCAATCTGTTTTCAAATTATATTCAAATGATCATTTTACAAGTGCTCCCTCAGTCTCCCTTTCTTAATATCCTCTTGGTATTTTATTAATCTATCTCCTAAGTTGTGATTGATAATAACTATATATTTTTCTTTTTGGTTCAGAATTATCACAGGGAACCATATAAATGCCAGTATTCAGAGAGCTTGCAAATCTTTCTTTGTTATTTTTAATGACTCAAAGATGGTTGGGTATCTCTTACATGCTAACTTTGTTTTAATTGACCTAACTATTCTCTTAATACGTTCATTCTAATTCCTTCATATGGCATATGTACAAATCTTTATGCTTTGCTACTATTGATTCATTCATTGCTGTATTAATATGTCAGTTTTGCTCACAGATTTCAATGTAGCATCATAAATTGACTTCATGTACTTTACCAACAGCAGCAAAATAAAAGTTTTGGGCACATACCATATGAAAGAGCTAAAATGAACATAATTAAGAGAATAGCTATGTCAACTAAAACAAAATTGGCATTTAAGAGGTGTACCCACCATTTTTGATTCATTAAGAAATAATAAGGAAAGATTTGCAAGCTCTCTGAGTATAGTCAATCTCTGAGAAGTTGAGCTCTGAGCCTGCAAGGTCTATTCTTAAAAAGAGGGAGAGGTTAAAACCGAATGTGCTACTTTGTACCAGTTAATACTAGAATCACAATAAAATAACTACAGTTTAATAAGTATAATTATTTTAAATCTTAATTATTTTACTGTATGATTCTAGCCATTGAATGGCACAAAGTAGCACATTCGATTTTCAACCTCTCCCCCATTTTTAAGAATAGACTTTGCAGGTTCAGAGCTCAACTTCTCAGAGGTTGACTATATTTATGTTTATACTATTCCCTGTAATAACTCTGAACTATAAAGAAAAATATAGGGGTGTTACTAAGCACAACTTAGGAGATAGATTAATAGAACACATTAAGAGAGAGAGACTGAGGAGGGCACTTGTAAAATGATCATTTGAACATAATTTGAAAACAGATTAAAATAATGCTAAAATCATTAATCCAGGTAAAATATTAAAGAAAGACTTTTTAAAAGTATCTTTTGAAATAGCAAGAAGAGCTGGCCTAAGAAATGTTATTAATGAAAGTCAGCAAGAAAACTTCCCAGCACCATAGCTATATGTTGTGAGTAAGAGTTAAGGAATACATTTGATTGAATTATTATATATTATTTCAATTTATGGCTTTAAGATATTCAAAAGAAATATAGACCATTTTTATATTTAATAAAAGATTTTTGTTATTAAATTAATTTTCTCTGCAAAATAGATTTAAATAATTTAATTACTTCTTGTTAAATTTGAGTGTTATAGTTGAACTTCTTTATAAGAATTTTCAAATTAAAAAAATTTTTAGGATAATTTGAATTCTTTTTTTTTAATTTTGTAAAGTTCAGATTTATGTAAAAAAATATAGAATTCGAAAAAGCTGCATTATATTGAAACAGCATTAAGCGAGGTTTTATGTCTGTATTGTTTTACAGCTAAGGAGGATGAGATTCTGTTTATATACTGCTATACAGGGCCGCCGAGAGGGGGTGACATCCGTGACTTTTGTCACGGGCCCGGCATCAAAAAGGGCCTGACCATCGGGCTATGACGTCACATAACGTGTCTGATAGTTCGCTGGCTGCCGTCAGAGAGCACTCTCTATTATCCAAACAAGCATCCAAAGCAGTCATGCTAAAATAAACTATTCTACAGTAAGACCCCATTTAACGCGGGGGTTCCATAAAATCAAGTACTAAACAAAACAGCGTTAAACAAGGTCATCTTAACACATAAATAATAGGAATAGAGGAAACAGGATAGTGAATAAAAAAATATACATACCTTTTTTTTTTTGTAACATGTATTATTACTATTGCATTACATTAATTATAGATATATTTACTGCTAATATCAATTTATATTCATAAATCATTAGTGAAAATCAAAATCGAGTAAATAATTTGTTTGTGATGAGGAAGGTTCTTCCTCATTTGATACTTTCAATAATTTGTTTGTGATGAGGAAGGTTCTTCCTCATTTGATAGTTTTTATTTTTTCGTTAAGATTCATCTAATGAAAAAGCATTTGCCTTTTTCTCTTTTGTTCAGTAAGCAACTGTCGATAGCAATGCATCATATCCATATTTCGCCTTGTCTTTGAACTTCTATTAAAATTTGGATCATTTAGTATAAACTAATGCATAATTTCCGTAATAGTGTAAAATAACTTTAACTGTAAAATAAAGTTGATGAACGATCATAAATATGAACTGTGACCACAGCAGACTTTCGTATGTATTGTACTGAACTGATATCAAATGTATTGAGAGGGGGCATAGGAGTATCAAAGCAACAAATAAGTGCGATTTCATATTTATGTGAGTATTATGGTTTGAAAAACCGTGCCGAAGTGAATAAAAAAATATAGAATTCGAAAAAGCTGCATTATATTGAAACAGCATTAAGCAAGGTTTTACTGTATATATATCATGATATGTAATGTATCAAATTTTGAATTTATTGTACACTTTTTTAAAATAAATATTTAAAGTTTTATATGTCTTTTTGATTAAAACAAAGTGATGCACTTTTTTAACTGGGGCCCGGACTACACACTTGTCACGGGCCCAAAAATTTCTCTCGGCGGCCCTGCTGCTATATATAATATAGCAGTATATAAACAGCTCTGTTTTATATACTGCTATATAAAACATTATATAGCAGTATATAAAATAGAGCTGTCCAACTCATGGCCTGCATGAAGCCCACTGCTGTAATGAATGTGCCCAACATAAAATTGCAAACTTCCTTAGAACATTGAGATTTTATATACCAGTATATATATATATATTTTTTTAAAATTAACCATATCATCAAATATTCCACTAATAGAGAAAAAGAAATTTGTTTCATTTTTGTATTAAAAATATATCAAAAAGTAATGAAGTTAGAACCTACTATTAACAGCACTATTGCAGGGATTAGTTTTATGTATACAAATAAGATTCTATTTTATAGATTCTTATTTGTATACAGTTTATATATAAAACTAATTCCTGTCATAGTGCTGTTAATAGTAGGTTCTGAATCAGTTTGGCAGTGTAAAAGTTTATAATTTTATGTAATGAAGTTAATGAAATTTTTATTATTTAAATACCTATCTATATTTTCTATTTTCATTTTCTAAAATATTTCTTATTTCAGTGATTAAAACCTCTTGACCTGTTCAATGATTTTAAAAAAATTTCTGAATGAAAAGAAATTAAAAATTATTATGCTCTGACATTTTTGTTTATTTGTCATAGTGGATATTATATACTGTACATTATTTGCTAACTCTTTTGCTTAATACTATTGCTAGAATCAGTATATTTTATGTGCGGCCCAAGATAATTTTTTATTTTTTAAATGTGACCAAAGGAAGCCAAAAAGTTGGATTGGACATCCCCCGATATAAAATATTTATTGTGATTATTTTTAACTGCTAGTAAAATACCTGTAACAGATCTTATTTATTTGATTCTCAAGTAATGCATTGTGTAGAGAAATTTTGATACAATAAGAACAAATTTGAATTAGCTACAAAAATAATAAGTAGAAAAATGCATTCTATTTAAAATGAAAAATATTTTGAGAATTTATTATGGTCAAAGACATTATTTCATGATATTTAAATATTTTTATGTAATAATGAAATTAAGTTCTTAAAACTTGCTGTCATTATCTTTTCTTAAAAATATAATTATTTTTTTAATCATTAAGAAATAAATCTATATTTATATGAAGTTTTTATATAAAATCATGTTATTAACTAACTAAATCTTAAGTACAGAATTTTGCATATACAGTATCCTGTATATGCAAAATTTTTCCTGGACAAATATATAACAAAATGCTAATATTTTTAAATTCTTATTTCAAAATAAGATTTATATGATATTTTTACATATTTACCAATTGTTATAATTACTACTTTAGACTTATAGAATTCAACTACTATAGTATCTTTATTTCATTATATTATAAATTCTACAGTGATTTCAATCTTAAAAATCTAAACAGAATTAGATTTTATTTTCAATAACTTGACACTTAGTCTTCAGTATGAATCTTAATTATGTATCATTTCTGTATTTATTAATATTTATTTTTTGAGAAATTTTATTTACTTACAAATCCAACATGTTCTTTAATTTTAATAAGTAATCAGAAATTTCTATCATCATTCAGCTTACCTTTCTTGTTCCTGCAAAATTAAAAATGCAACTTTAAGTATAGTTGAATGAAATAAAACTGATTATTTAGATATTTTTTAATTAAACATACTTTAAAAAATTAAAAAGGTTTAAACAGAAATTATGTTTATATTAAATGCAATATGTTGGAATTTTAAAATTACAATACAGCCATTATCTTACTTATATAAAAGTTATTTTTTATAACTTTATGCAAGTTAAATTATATGTAAGTTTAAAAAAATTTTTTTTAATAAAATTCTGGATTAAAAACTCCTGAGGCTCAGTGATTACAATGATTGCCTACCTATACAATGTTATGGCACCATATTGATCTCTGACTGAAAATAAGATAATGGAATGATATCATGCCAATAATATGAAATTTTAATAATACAAACTAAGATATTTGAACTTGATGCCTACAAATACAATAGCTATTTTTTATGCCATATATTTGAAAAAATTATAGAAAATATATTTTACATAAAGTTGAATTTACATAAATTGCATATTACATATATTGGGGAATGGCTGTATATTAAAATTTAATATGCATTAAATTTGTATCATATTTTCTGGTAACAGATATCATTTCTTAATATTTCTAATAATCCTCAATAATATATATATTATAGCAATACCTCACATAGTCTGGTTTCAAATAGTCCAGGCTTCACTATAGTCTGGATTGTAATTATTAATAAAAAATTTTTAAATTACTTTATTTTTTTAAAATAAATATGAAATGTAAGTGTGCTTGCTATTTACTACCTATATATGATTCAAATAGCCACTATTTGATGAGCTGAGACAAGCAGGTGGCTGCTCCAGTGTTGCCAAATTTATCTTAATGTTTGTTATAGTGCCTGCCTTCTCCCCCCATGCAGACATCAATTTTGCATTTTTTTGATTAAAAAAATCTTTGAGTTAAAATTTTTTGTTCATTTATTTACAATAAAAACTTTATCATCTTGTTTTATTAATCATTAATTTTTTTATGAACTGCACCTTTTCAAAGTAGGTAATTTAATCATGAGCAATCAAAATGATTTTGCCGGCTGGCCACTGCCAGCCACTTCTTGTCTCTTGCTGAATTGTTCAGTCTTATGCAGAGTGCCATTCTGCATTTGGAATGGCGCTGAGCGACTGACTTGGAGAAAGCAAATGCGTTCACCCGCCGGGCAAGCCCTCTTTATCTATTCATCTTTATGGGCTCGGACCCACTTTCTGCCCCTTCTACTGTCTATTATAAATCTTTTATAAAGATTTTAATGTTTAATGCATAAAGGAATAATTATTAATGTAAGAATTTATAATTTATATATATTATGAAGCAAATCGAAAATTTCTGGAACCATTATAAATTTTTCCCATAGATTACGTACCTCGAACAGTCCGGTTTCAATTAGTCTGGTAAGAAAGAGGTACGAATTAACTAAGCAAGGTATTGCTCTATTTACAAAAAATATATTTCTAAAACAATATGAATCATTAATATCTAGTGTAAATTAATAAATAAAATTATAAAAGATTTATAATCTTTATATTATTAGATTCTATTAAGCAAACCAAAAATTATAAGCATCACCAAAATATTTTAATTTATATTATACTAAAGAATCACAAAAACAATTTCATATGCAAATCAGATGATTTTAAAGTTTTTTATAAAGTATTTAAAATATTAAAAATAAAATTAAAATTTTTACTAAAGTAAAAAGCAAATAAACTCAATAACCTTTATAAATAATTAAAAGGCAAAATAAAAGAAAAATTTAATTATCTGGTAATATTTTTGGACACTAATGGCTCACTATCTGCCTTAGATGACAAAGCATTAATTGTTATTATCAGATAATTACATTTTTTATTTATTTTATCTTTAGAATTTGACTGAATTTATAGTTTAAGCATTTATGTGAAAATTTTTTAAAAATATTGTTACATGCTAATAAATTTTGCTGTATAAGCAAACATTTTATTAAAAGAAATAGAAGAAATTTAAACATTTTATTAAAAGAAATAGAATTAGAAAATAGAAGCAAATTAAAATTTACCTTTCTTCAATCTAAAAGCTCGATTCAGACTTATTTCAGATTTTCTCCTTTCATTCTTTCTCCTTTCCAAATATTCAGGAGCTGATAGCAAACGTCTGGATGTACTTTTTTCAATACTTCCATCTTTATAAATGTGACAAATCTTTCAATTAGTATTTTTAAAATAAAGAATTTCAAAATACAAAAATTTTATATAAGACATAATAACCATCTTGTCTATTTTGACCTAATTCCATTACAAGTTGTCGAGCATGAGAAGGTATAACAGCATTATAATTTTCTAGAATGACACGTTTTAATTGTAGACACCATTCTCTTTTCTGTTCCAAATTGCGAGTCTAGAATATTATAATTCTTTATTTTATAAAAAATCCAATTCATTACTTAATTTTATTTAAAATTATATTATTAAAACAGTAATATATATGAATAAAAGTAAACCAAAAATAAAAAGTCCAAATTCTTCATGATGTTAATATCCTATAGTAATATTTGCTATTTATTAAACAATAGAAATATTATCTGTAATAAAATTTGAAATAGTTGAAAACATATATGGAGTTGTTAATAATATAGCACTAAATTATTAAAAATATATATATATATTATGAAACAGTCTTATGTTTAGTAGCTAGATTTCTATTCTGAGCAATATCTAATATATACATACAAAAGTTCCAACAATAAATTTCCTATAGAAGAAATTTGCTATTAGAACATCTAATATGTATATATTAGACTTTTGTATTTTCTTTTAAATGAGTGAAATTATTGTGTAGCAAATTTCTTCATTTCTTTTTATATTATTATATTTATCTGACTCATATCCTACTTTGAGCAGTCACATTGAGATTAAAAATAGAATTCGCAACGACAAATATTTAAAATATCAGACTGATTCATAAATTTCTCAAATATAGAATGCAGAATAATTCTATATACTGCAATATTTGAGAAATTTATTTAATATACAGCTAGTTCTTAAAATATGATTACTAATATTTATGACAGTGATGTCATTGATAAGTTTTGCGATTGGTCAATGCAATTGACAAAGATAAATGATTTTTGTACAAAAGCATCCTTTCTATGAGTGGTTTTCATATTTTGTGTTTGTTAAGTTTGTTACAATAAACTGGACTGAACTAATTAATTGAAATTTAAATCTCAGAGATAAATTTGCCTAATAATCATGCATTTATCATTTTATTAGACAAATTTTTTGTAAACACTCTACATACCAAAACACTATGCTAAAAAATTAAATATTATGTAGTCTAATAATATATTTGCTGATAGTCTATTTAACAACCATATTTTAAAATTTTTGAATTTTTTTAAATTTTGAAAATAAAATAATAGATTCTTATGTATAAAGTTTGTAACTAAAGAATTTTCTATCATATTAATAAATAAACAAAACAAAAATATTATATAAATCAAGTATTTCTAAAAACGTATTGTAATTTATAATAATAAAATTTAATTTAAATAAGTTTTTACTAACCTGAAATGTGTATTGAAAACGAGGATTGTCAAATGGTATAACATGAAAACATAATGGTTCACCCTGAATACTTTCAATCAGCATTAAATTTGAACACTACAATAATTAAATAATATTTATTAAACATCATATATAATTTATTAGTTTACATTTTCATTATAGATATTATATTATAATATAAGAAAAATGAATTTTTTTTACCATAATATGTGTTTTATAGCATAGTATTCCTTCTTCTCTTTTTTTAGCAATGAGAAGCATCTTATCAAAAAGAAACAAATGCCTGAGAGCTTTTGCACGAAACATTCTAAATGTACCTTCTGCTACTAATTCTCCATATGTAGTCAAATCTTGGCCCTATTTAAAAAATTTTTTGTAAACCAATAGTATTAAGAAACTTTAAAAAAGTGACAAATTTTCCATATACAGATGGTCCTCAACTTAGGAATGGAACTCTATAAAACATCTCTGTCATAAGTTGATTCTGATGTAAGTCAAGGACTTTTTAATTCTTAATTTGTTTGATTTCAGTTTCAATATTTTCATAAATTAGGTTTCTATTTAATTTAAAGTGGTTAAAAATATATAAATTTACATAAACATTTATAAATTATTTATTAGCTCATATACAATTAAATACAAAATTAAGAAAAAAAATTTTAAGGAAAAAATACATAAATGCATATCAAAAATGGGGCACTTATTTCAATCTTAAATTCCTTTAAATATTAGTTAACATAAACACTTAAAATTATTATTAAAAATTATCTTCAATTAAACAGGTATATATAATTATCCCTTATTTGGACAATATGGTTATTTCTTGTGATAGGGAATAGCTTTTTTAATCATGAAATTGATTAATGTTTTCTATTAGGCTTTTTTCTTCCTATATTTCGCAATAACATCTGACTGCTTCTCAAATTTGCTCTTCTACTTTGGCAAAGCAATCAGTGTCTTGATCCATATTTTTCAGTAGTTGAAGATTTAGTTTAGAAAATATTTCAGCTAATCCTTTTAGAGTAAATTTTTTTAATGATTTCTTTTCATCTTCCTCATTATTCTTTTCTTCGTCTGCAACTCATTTGTTTTGGAAATTAATCAAGTCTTGATCACTCAGTTCACCTTCTTTGTTATCTGCTAATTCTTCTATATTGATAATATTGATTTCTAGATCCAGTTTTCTTGCAATTTCAATGATTTCTTCACCAATTTATTCTAACATTCTATGGTAGTAGCATCTTTTAAATTCCTCACATACATTGTTCCAATAATTCTTTCCATAAAATTCTAATATTCTGAATACACTAGTTAGTATTGTAATTTTTTCAAAAATCACACTGTTATAGCATTGTTGTTATTGCTTATTGCTTGCTGAAATTGTAGTTTATTATTGCTTAAGAAAAGGTAGTTTTTTAAATAATACGTCTTGAATATAGCAATCGAATCTTGATCCATAAGTTGAATCACAGTTGTTGTATTGAGCAGTATATACATTACATTTATATTTTCATTCAAAATTGCTGATGTGAAGAGGATGTCCTGGAGCATTGTCAAGCAGAAATAAAATTTTAAAAGGAATGTTCTTTTCAAGACAGTAGCCACATACTTTTGGAATAAAACAATTTAAGAATTAGTCTTTGAATCAAACAATTGTCATCCAAGCTTTAGGATTATTGTGTAGCAAACTGGCAATTTATTCTTGTCAATGTTTTTCAAAACTGGGATTTTGTGAATGATAAACAAGAAATGGTTTTAATTTAAAATTAGCAGTATTTCTTCTAAGAAGAAGTGTGATCCTATCTTTAAATGTCTTAAAACCAGTTGATGATGTAGCTTTTCTGTGAATGTAAGTTTGTTCTGGCATTCTTTTCCAGAACAGTCCAGTTTCATCTACATTAAAAATCTGCTCTAGCAAATCATCTTTTATCAACTTTTTCAGATTTTTCTTGAAAATTTTAGCAGTTTCAAAATCAGAATTCACAGCATCTTCCATTATCCATGTTATGTAAATTAAATTGGCTTTTGAATCAATAATATCATCCTTTACTAGTATTAAATGTAAGCTTGTAATGTTTATCTTCTTGTTGCTTCTTTAAATTGTCAAATAAGCTGTATGCTTTTGTTTTAATCAAACTGAGAGGATTCTTATTGATTTGATCATCTATTCATATCATTAAAAGCTTCTCCAATTCATGAATTAGCCCTTCTGTTTTTTCATTAAAATTGTACAATCCATATTAACTGCCCCTTTAGCTGCCTCCATTATTTTTGATTTATCTTTTATAATTGTTGAAACTGTTGAATGTAATAGTTTTTATTCTTGTCCTATTTCACTGACTTTTTTCCTTTGTCATGTGTTTTAATGATCTTCATTTTAACATCTAAACTTAAAACTTTCCTTGACTTTTTTTACGTTGGAATTTTCATCAGTAGTATTATTTCTCTTATTGAACATGATAAGGTTACAAGATACAAAAATTGAAATAAGAGATATGCTCTGCTAATTTGCAAGTTATAAGCAAAGGCAGTTAAAAGTTAAAAGCTGGTGAATTACACTATTGCATATTATTGAAAGGCTTTGTTCCAACTAATGAGAGCAAAGTTAAATTAAAAAATTTTTAATAATAATTTTTGGCCATCGTAAGTGGAGGACTACATGTATTTAATAAATAAGCTAAAAACGTCTTGGTTATTTTATTTTTTCTTAAAGTTTTCTAAATATAAATTTTACTGAAAAAATATTTTGGTGTATGCTTATAATTAGAGTTTCCAATAACAGAATTATCTGATTATCAATTAATCAGTTAATTAGACCACATTTTAAAGTTGATAAGTATTTTTACATTATCTACATAAAATATACAAGTAAGTTTTTTTATCCCAATGATTTTTTGACAGATATTATTTTATAAAAAATTTGAACATATTATTCCATATAACAATATGTAATAGTAAGATGTTCAAATTTTTAAAAAACAATTTTATTTTGAAATTCTGGTAATAAAAGAATATCTGCTAAGTAGCAAACAGTTCATATGTAATATATCTTTTTACAACATCTATAACATAACGTATAATATATAAAGGTGCTTTTAATCATAAGGAAATGTTTAGTTTATACTATAGTATTTAAATTTATCTATACTTACTTCCCAACCATAAAGAAGGGATTGGATTTCTTGTACACGCACTGCATGTTCATGTTTACGTTTCATGTCATTGATATGATAAGCTATTCCAGTCATCACAGAAAGTGCATTTTTTATATCTGCATAGCCTTCAGTTTCCTTTTCTGAATTTTTCACAATATTCTTGTATTATAAAATTATAAAAAATTATTAAAAATTAATTGAAACAAATTACATACTATTTATTATAATATGAAGCTCACCTGAAGTAACAAGTGATATTTTAATATTCTTTGGACTGGTTTAAGTAAGTAGGAACCAAGAGGTAGGCTATGATGGAGAGCTGTCTGCCTTTCCTATTTAATGAAAAATTATTTATTTTTGTATATTATAATTTTAATACTGTCAAATTATATTCATATATTAATATATAATAAGATTGCCAAAAATATATTGAAATTTATAAATCTTCAATTTCTGAAACTTTATAGATCAATTCAAACTCTAATTTGATTACAAACAAATATTTCAATTTTATTAAAATTTTAACATATTATATCCATATATTGGAATAAATTTGATAAAAGTCCTTAATTTACCTTATACACACACACACACGCACACATGCGTGCGCACACACGTACACATGCACGCGCACACACACACGCACGCGCACACACACACACACACACACACGCGCGCAATATGTAATAGTACACACGCGTGCACATATGTAATAGTACACACACACACACGCACACACGCGTGCGCACACACGTACACACGCACGCACACACACGTACACACGCACGCGCACACACACACGCACGCGCACACACACACGCACACACGCGCACACACACACACGCGCACACACACACACACACGCGCGCGCACATACACACACACACACAAAATACACACAAAACAGCTCAAAAAAGCAAATATATATTTATTGTATTACCAAAACATTTTTGACCATAACTTTGGTCATCATCAACAATATCTTTAAAAAACAAATTTCAAACTGTTAAATATTTAAAATATCAAACAGAATTTATTACAATTATAATTATTGATTTTCAAATTATTTTACGTAACATTCTGTTAACAAGCTTAATATAATATAATATATAATTAATAAATAATATAACATAAATATCTATTTAAAATTTATTTATTTAAAATAATTATAACTGTTATCATGTAAAATAATATTTTATTATGTAGATGATCAGGTAGTCAAAGAATAAATATTGTTACTCTAAACAAGTTCACCTTATGAATGGAGCTGGCAACATGGACTGAATGATTATCACTTTTGTCAACAAAGTAGAACTTTCCATACCGGTTTTGTAATAATGAATAAGGATAAGTAAGTGATAGTTGTAATAAAGAATAAGTATAACTAATATGTACATTTATTTACAAACAAATTGGCAATGAGGATATTTCTGACAGATGCAAGAGGGTTTAATTTGGAAAAAAAATGCTGATCTGGATAGAACCAATTCAGGTGAGAACTTTTGATTGGTTTCAATGTCTGCTATAGAAATTATTTCAGAATTTGATACAAATATTTTGTGGTACTTGTGCATTGGGAAGTGAAATATTTTCTGGAAGCAAATGGAATTTTCAAGGAAAGCAAAAAATATGCTATGCTGCTAGCCATCTGTGGAATAAAAATATTGGGTATTTTTCAATCTCCACATAAACTTTCTGATAAAAAAATTTTTTATGAAATTGTGACCATTCTGACAAAATATTTTTCCCTGAAGCTTCAGAAATTTATTGCTGTTTTCAATTTCATAAGTGAGTTCAACGAAGTGATGACAGTTTGACCAACTATGTCACTGATCTTCGGCATTTAACAAAAGACTATAGTTTTTCCAATACATTATCAGAGCATCAAAGAGATCAGTTTGTGCTGGAATTCTATCTGAATCTAAACTGACCTTAAACAATGTTGTTTCAAAGGCTTATGCCACCAAAAATGCAGCAAATCAAACTAAGAACATGTACTCACTAGGGACAATGCATCTACATTCGAAATACAATCCACAGGCAGTGGATCATATCAGAAATAAGAAACCAGAGGAGTTGATCATATCACAAATAAGAACTTGACATTGAAGTCAAAAGAGAATCTATTATAAAAATTAAAAGATGTGCAAAATAATAAAAGGGGAACATGTTACAGATGCAAATGTCAATTTGAATGATTTGATTGTAAATTTAGAAATGCTCTATGTTACCATTGTATAATAAATAGAAGGGACACATTGCTAAGGTCTGCTGCTCAGTGATTAAATTATATAAGACAGTTACTTCAGCTCATTCCAGTAATAGCAAAATGCATCAGATTAAAGCTAAAAATACAAATGATAGTTCTGAGTATATTATAAACTTATTTGACAAATATTGTGTGTTACAAATAAACCTAATTAACTTACCAAATTTAACCCTTGAAACACAGTGAAATTTTAATGATTCTAAATAATTTAGACAAATTATACAAATTATTAAACCAATGAGTGGCTCCATCTATTAGGTTTATTTGGATTAAATTCTCTTGAGGTTTGGATTGTATAATGTTTGTATTGTGTGTTACCTCATAAGAAAACAAAACCATTTACATTGAAGGTTAAAAATACATCATGGAAATTGACTCAGGATTCTATTATTTCTAGTGATACATTTGATAAATTTTTTCTGACTGGAAAGCCTATTATCCACCCTTGTTCTGAAAACTGACTAACTTTAAAAGAAATGCAATTCCTATCAAAGACATGTGCATCATTAATGTAAATCAAAAATATAAAGCACAGCTATGCTTATAATTGCTAATGCTAAGTGTACCAATATTTTAGGTTATGAATGATTTAGACTAATGATGGGCAAACTAAGGCCTGCAGGCCACATCCAGCCTGCGACAATGATTTGTGCAGCCTGCGATCAGTGCACAAGTGTAAGATTTTTTTTTAATTTTACCATAAAAATGTTAAATTACATAAACAAGCAACATAATTATTTAATTAAATTTAGATTTTGTATGCTAAAACATCCCTTTAAAAAAAAATCTGGAGTATGCCCCACTCAACTTTCCGATATTTTTGAATATACAACCTATTGGGGCAACAGATTTTGAGGCAATGGTAGTAATAGGGAGCATGAAAATTGAAAATTCACACTCCCTATCACTACCATTGCCTCGAAAATTTGTCGAAGATGGAATATTGGTTTTCGGCATGATCGCAGTATTTTCCTCTACTATGAATACCTCATGTATCAGAAAGTAAAAAAAAGTGGTGGGCAAACTTTTCTGACTGCAGGCCACACAGACTTCTTACAGAAGTCTGTATGTTGTGCTGAAAATGGCGATTAGCTAAAAGTACTTCGCAAAGTAAAATAAAATATTTACTGAGTTTACTGCTAAAAAGTGCTTATTTAAAATTATTGTTTAATGAGTTAAACAGTTTGATTTCTAAGTTACAATTACATCCTCAATTATGAGTTTATCTATAGTGATATTGATTTTAGAATGCATAGCAAGAGGGACATTTCTCACTCTTCAATGAATGGGGTTTGCACCTTTATCAACTGGAAGAGATATTAATGATCCTCTATAAGAATCTAGTTTATCACTAAAGACATCTTCAAGTTCCTTGATTACATTATCAATCCTATTAAGAGAATTACTAGAAGTCTAAACTAGTGATGGGCAAACTTTTCTGACTGCAGGCCACACAGACTTCTCAGTAAACAATAATTTTAAATAAGCACTTTTTAGCAGTAAACTCAGTAAATATTTTATTTTACTTTGCGAAGTACTTTCGGCTAATTACCATCTTCAGCACAACATACAGAAGTATTCGAAAAACTATTTAAATGGTTTTTCGAATACTTCAGTATGTTGTGCTGAAGATGGTAATTAGCCAAAAGTACTTCGCAAAGTAAAATAAAATATTTACTGAGTTTACTGCTAAAAAGTGCTTATTTAAAATTATTGAACCTATAGAAAATCCATCATAGCAACATCAGCTGTATCCATAATAAAGCCAATTGAACTTAGAATATTCAATTTTGAATCACTAATCAAAAAAATAATAAAATTTCAGCTCACTTGGGCTGAAATTTTATTATTTTTTCGATTATTGTTTGGAAATAATGGAGCAGAGTAATAAAGAGGTAGACTGAATTTTGAATCACTTTGAATATTCAATGAAGAATTAGATTACCCTTATCCTATTCCTAATGTGAATCACTTATTATCTAATTTAAAAGGAGGTGGCACCTAAGCAAAAATTGATTTGGAAAAAGCCTATCACCAACTCTTAATGAATGATAAATCTGTGAAAGTACAATCAATCATCACACATTGAGGTGCCTTTAAGGTTAAATATTTACATACAATATGGAATCAAAATCATTCCAGGAATATTTCAAAATTTTGCAAATGAGTTATTAGAAATAATAGATGGAGTCATTCCATATTTTGATAAAGTCTTAATAAGAATTACAAGCATGGAAGAATTTGCTGACAAAATGTATCAAATTCTAACACGATTTAGAGAAACAGGTTTATATGCAAACAAAGATAACTATCAGTTCACAGTAACAGAAGTCTAAATCCTTGGTTATAGAATAAATGCAGAAGGCATACATTCTTCTAAATCCAAAGTAGAAGCCATACAGTCTGCCTCATGTCCTACAAATAAACAGCAGTTACAAGTGTTCCTACATTGTTAAATTTTTATCGTAACTTTCTTCTGAATAAGGCAACAATAGCTGAATCATTAGATATATTCTTACAAAAAGACACTCCTTGGAAATGGTCCAAACAAAACAGCATGATGGTGTATTTAAGCCTATAAAATATCCTCCTATCGTTTTAAATACAAATGCTGTTTGATTAAAAATTATCTATAGTTCTTACATATGATAAATAACAAACGTAATAATAGACTATTTAAAAGAATAAATAAACGATAAGCATTGATAATATAATTATTATTATAATAATGATTACTAATATTATCATCAAAATATTTTTATAGGCTACTTAGTTTTAATAATTACTGTTCTTTCAAGTTTCTGAAATGTATAAAGAAAACTTTTTCTTTAAAAGTAGCATAATTTGGTAAAATATCAGTCTAAAGTTTTATCCATATTTGATTTATTATTTTATATCAAATTTAAATTTCCTTACCTTTAATACTTCAGCAGTTTCAGAATTTCTCATTGTCTCTGTTAATATGGACACAGTCCTAAAAGGTAATAAATGTATTATTTCCTTTGAATATTTTTTATTTAATTAAAGTAATCATGTGAAATTTACTCACTTGGGATAATTAGTGCAATACTGAGTATATATTACAAATCCACTAGAATTCTTTACAAAGCATCTTGCAACTGCCACAGGATTTAAACCACATTTCTCTAGCTCTTCTAAAAACATGCTTTAAAGGATTAATATATTAAGTTTAGAATAAATATAATTTGTGATATAATAATGTAATAAATATTATCCATATAATAACTTGATTATCAAATCAATACGGAAAAAAAGATTTCATTTCATATATTAAACAAACTTTAATTAAATATGAGATAAATTTTTCCTTTGCTTTTTTAATATTAAGATTCTGAATGATTTTATTATAACAAAAAGAAATAATGATTCTTTTTTCACAGATATATTTCAATTAATTTTATGCATAATTCTTTTAACTTCTTCATCTTAATATCAAACTCATATTAATTTTCATATATATATATACACTATATGATCAAAAGTATTGGGACATCGTTACTCATGGACGATAGTGTTTATTGTACAAAACTTAATAGCATGTTGGGCCTCCTTTAGCATCGATCATAGCCTGGACCCTTCAAGGAAGACTTTCCACTAAGTGTCGTTAGGTTTGTTCAGGAATATTCTTCCACTCCTCTCGAAGAACAGCGAACAGTTCTCCTGCTGAAGTTGGGCAGTGTGGCCTGGCACGAAGTTGGTATTCCAATTCATCCCAGAGGTGTTCAATGGGATTGAGATCAGGGCTCTGGGCAGGCCAGTCCATCTCTTCCATTTCTTCTTAAATTTTAAGGTAATATCATTAATGTCTATGCTATAAGTTGGTCTATCGTCCGTATCTTGCAAATTATCATTTTTTATAACCTTTCTTTTATTCAACTTTTGCCATAAACTAGATACGATTCTCTCCGAGTAGCCATTTCTTACAGCCTGCTTTTTTATCCAATCTAACTCTTCTTCTATATTTTTACTCGTGGAGCAATGCGTTTTTATTATTACGGAAAAAGATAAATATATACCAGACTTTACCTCTAGATTGTCTGATCTGTCATTAGGCCTAAAGCTGGTCAAAGAGAGAGACAGTGAGACTCATAAATTATCTCGATTTGAGAATACAGATAGTGGCTGGTGAATATGATCTGAGCGTCTTTAGGAAGGACACATACGTCCCACTTTTTATAAACGCAAATACAAAAGAACCATGGTCCTATAAAATGGCAGCATTCAGAGCACTACTGCAGAGGATAAAAACGCATTGCTCCACGAGTAAAAATATAGAAGAAGAGTTAGATTGGATAAAAAAGCAGGCTGTAAGAAATGGCTACTCGGAGAGAATCATATCTAGTTTATGGCAAAAGTTGAATAAAAGAAAGGTTATAAAAAATGATAATTTGCAAGATACGGACGATAGACCAACTTATAGCATAGACATTAATGATATTACCTTAAAATTTAAGAAGAAATTGGAGAAAGCTACGGGCCACAGAATAACCTATAGTAGAAGAAATACGTTATTTAATTTGTTGAGAAATGACAAAGATAAACTTAATCCTAACCACATCCCGGGAGTATATGAAATACCGTTACTTGATAATGATACTAATAAAAATCTGAAATATATAGGTTACACTTGTAGGTCACTTAACAAGAGATTACCGGAACACATGAGAGATTTACAAAATAATGCCACTACGACAGCTCTAGCCCAAAAGGCCCTGACAAACGACCTACAAGTGAATTGGAATGATGCTAAAGTGATCCATAAAGAGCATGATATCAAAAAAGGTAGAATAGCGGAATCGCTCACCATCTACAATAAGAGGAATGATTTAATTAAACCAATTAACAAGCTGGACCCTACCTCCATTAATAATGCTTGGAAATGGTGTAGTGATAGATTTTAAAGTACACTGTATCTTTATTTAGATTGAACTTTAATTTAATTATTTTGAAATTAGAAAAAATTGTTAAATTAATATGAAGTTTTTATAATATTTATTGTATTACATAATTTATTATTTTATTTATGTTATCTATATATTTCTTTTATTTTATAGTCTGTAACTGTTGTTGCTATGACAACAAAAAAGAGTTCATAATGTTAAGAATGTTTCTCTTGGCGTTCTTTGGAACATGTTTTGAAATTAACATTGTGATAGTAGCTGAGGAGGATTTTTCAATAAATCGAAAGCGCTTCTACAGTTTAAGTGTATCCTGCCATAGTGCTGATATTTTTGCTTATTTATGAACCATTTAGGCAGTGTATTGGATTTAATACATGGTTATACTTTACAATGCAAATATCCACAGCCATGACTTTGATAATTGAGAAATATTCAAGATCAGTATAATATTATAAGTGGGGAATTACTTATCACAACAAATATTAATTTGCTTCACAGTAATAATCCTCGCAATTGCAAATTGACATGGTAGCTTCTCTTTACAATATCCATAAGATCAGCTTTAGTAATTATTCTTCTTAATGTATTGAGGATTTTTACATAGCATAAAGAAAACTGGCTTCTCTGCAAGCACAGTACATTTCAGAATCAAATCAGATTTGTTGCTATGAACTTCCGATAACAAGGATGATATATTTCTGTAATATACTATACTTGCACAGAAGCCAGTTCTATTTATTGCTGTAAACTTCCAATAAAAAGTCTTGACTGAAAATGTTTTAATTAATGTTACATTGGGAAAAATGTCACGAATAGCTTTCTTTATAAATAATGGAAAGTGTTTCCTCATGGACATGCCATTCAGAAATGAGATAAACTTGGGAGGACCAGAAGTTAAAGGAACTTTTTATTATCTGGAAAAAATAAAAAGATAGAAATTTTCTTACTGAGGAAGGTGTGTGCTCTCCATTGTCACCATCACCATTTTGTGAATGTTGTCATCGAGATTGTGACGTTTATATTATTAATTTATTCAGATTAATGATTATGAAAAGCTTGCTAATTATTAATAATAAGGAAGAGTTGATGATAATAATAATAATTTATTTATTTGTATGATTTAATTTAAAAAGGCAACATTATTATTTATGTAAATGTAGTTTCACATAAATACTATTGGTGGTGTAAGCGAAGTTGCTTCCTCTGATGGCTGTGGAGTTCGTCTGGTGCTTCGTCGTCTGTGTTTTTCCTTGGTGTGACTTGTTAGTGATTCATCGTCAGTGTGGACTTGTTTTTGTTAAAAGATTGTTGGCCCGATATCTTGACCATGACTGTGTTTTTGATCCAGAGGAACTTTAGTTCTTTTACAAGTTTGTATTTACTAAAATTTGTTGCTAATTTGAGTTTAATAAAAGTTTTTTTGTTCAGAATGGAACAAGTATTTTCATTTCTACAACAGTTAACGGTCTTGGAGATTAACATCCATATCCAAATTACTGCAGACCGATGACATCCGGTTGGTGTGGGGATGGGGATCACGAATTCAAGAGGAGCGAATCCTCATAAAGCTATGGCCAGATTTAGCTATGCTACCAACAGAGCTGAATTGACATTGGTGGAGATTCTCTTGGAAAAAGAACTTGATGACTTTTAGAGATTTTGTTTTTCTTCAATACATTTGAAGACTGGCAGGATTATAGGTTAATGAAAATATGGCCCATCTATACTGATATAAGGTCCTGGATATTTTTTCCATTTGTATAAAATTGACCAATCACTAAACAGTCATTATTTAGAATTCCTTATATTCTGCCATTCATTTGAGCATAGTAATTCACACCTTATTTTAGTTGCCTATTATGGCAATTAAAATAAGGCATAAGTCAAATAGTGAATAAATTCTGCCTTCATCCATAAGAATTTCAGTTCATTACAATTCATTTTCTTATTTAGTGAATGTTTTTGTTACTAAATAAATTAGTGAATTTATTTATTTAGAATTGGATCACATCTCTAAAATAATCTATCAATCAATAACAAACGTAAGCTCATAAAATAACTAAAGTCTTATTGCCTCTAGATAGTGGCATATGCAGAATTTTTGGTACCTGGGATGGAATTTTTTAGCCCCCCTCTCTTCTCCAAAAAAAAAAAAACATATCTGTTTTAAACTTTTAACACATTTTATTTTGTACACATTTTCTTAAATAATTTTTAAGAACTGAAAATTATACAAAAATTTTTGTACAAATATCTGTGAATAGTAATGATTTTTCATGCTCTTGACTCCCCATTCAGCTTTGTGCCTAGAGTGGACTGCCCCCTCTTGATATACCACTGCCTCTAGATTCTCTATATCTTGTATTAGTCTTTAAATAATTAACTAACTTGGTGAATAATATATCTATTTCTAAGAGTTTACTTATAATATATCCATGTTTAAGTCTTGGAAAAAATATATTTTTCTATGATAGTGAACATTAAAATTGCTTGTTTCAATCATCTCTCTATCTTATGGCATATTTAATCTAATAAGTATGCCAGATAAATGAGTTTTTGTACTATGGGAAATATGTTATGTATAACAAAGTGCAACTTGGTATCACACAGTGTAACTTAACAAATGTCATCTAAAGTTTTATGTTGCTTTGATTAATAATCATATTGCATTTAGATGCAAAATTTTATAACATAAAAATTTTCTCAGTGTCATTCAAATAAATATATGGGTAATATAGAAAAAAATTATTTTTACAAAAAACTATAGGGAATAAAATTATTTCCATAAATGGTAGGAAGAAATTTAATAAATTTTTTTAAATTTCTATTATTTAAAAAATTGTTTAATAACATTGAAACCTCTAAAAATAAATGTTATAAACAAATTATATATAGTATCATGTGTGACACTTGAAATTTATTTTTCGTCTGTTGCTAAATAAAAATTATTTTAAGCAATCAAGATAAATAAGACAATTTTATATAATAAAGATAAATACTGTAAGATCAATTAAAAACTATTTTTTTAAGATAATTAAAGATAGTAATACATATGATATTAGTAATTTAACATTTTTTAAAAATGAAAGCAAAAATATACACATCTTTGTATTGTATCTAAAAAATACCTCAATAAGTTATTACTGTTGATAAATTATCACAAAACTATTAATCTTAGGAATAACAATTTTGTTTAAGTTTTATTAAACATTTAATCAAGAAGCCTATAAAAATATTATTTAGTGAATTTTCATTATGGAGCCATATTTATAAACTTAATTTTTAGCAAAAGTCAAATCAAGTATCAATAAACCTAATGCCAAAATTTGTCAATGAAATGAAATTTTTAATTAAGGTTATGATCCAGAATATCATTGATGTATCTGTTAGATTTTAAAGATAAGACATTAAAGATCTTATCTTTAAAAATTAAGATTAAATTCTCTCTCTTCTCTACTTTTAAAATCTTAAAAGATTTTAAAGATAAGATCTTTAACATAAATTTAATAAATAAATAATAAATTTAAAATGTATTAAATTACCGTATTTACTCGAATATAAGCCGACCCCCCCTGACTTCACAGTTTGAAAATTGGTAAAAATGCATAACTCGTGTATAAGCCTACCCCCGACTATAGCACTTAAAATTCGATAAAAATTTGAAATCAATAAATTATGTGATCTTTGATTTTTAGTTACTGATATATTAATGCCATTTGCCAAAATAAATATTTTATTAAAACTTTAAATATATACATATAAAATAAATTATTATAATACAAACACCAATATATCAATTTAAAAGGTAAAATTTTACTTTACCCGAAGCGATTGAGCGCATCGCGTTGCCAACTCCAACCTGTGTTTGTATAAGTGCATCAGCTAGGTGACACCATGCTGCCTGATGTGCCATGACGCAGAAATTCTCAACAATAATCCAGTTAAAGTCATCCAACGCAGCGCGCCTACATAAGATTTTTTGGCTATTGTCAAGAATTTCTGCATCGCGACGAATCATGCAGCGCAGCATTGCCTATCTGATTACGGTATATAGACGCAGGTTGGAGTCGGCGGCATGATGCACTCAATTGCATTGGGGTAAGATAAAATTTTACCTGGTATCATATTAAATGAATTATTGCAAAATTTCCTTCCTGTCTTCAGGAGACGTTCAATAAGTTATGGCTTTGCTTATTACTTCAATTTCTCCAGCCAAAAAAAAGTTGATTTTTTTGATCCGTGTATAAGCTGACCCCCATTTCAGAAATTTTTATTTGGGAAAAAAACCTTGGCTAATACACGAGTATATACGGTATGAAAACAAATCGATAAAATCAAACATGATTTAGACTTTTATAATTCAATTCTGAGATTTAGAATTTTAAAAATAAATACCTTCTGCTACAATATGGCCACCATCTAAAACAATAACATAATCTGCATATGAAAGAAACTGAATATGATGGGTACAGAGTAATCTGGTTTTATTTTTGAGGAGTTTTAAAATGCAATGTTTAAAAATATGTTTTGAAACATTGGCATCAATTGCTGAAAATGGATCATCTAAAAGATATAAATCAAAATCCTAGAAAAAAAATTATATTAAATTACAATCAATAAAAATATAAAAAATTATATTAAATCTAATAAATATATATTTTTAAAATTTACTAAACTCTTAAATTCTAAGTTCTAATCCAGTACATTCTTAGTATAAAACACACTTATTTAGAACCTATAAATATTTATTATTCTCAAAATAATTTTAGAATTTTTTCAATTCTCAAAGAGCTGGTTTATAAATTTAAACATTAACAGAATAGTTATGTATTATGGAACATCAATCATTATATTAATTCTTTTACAATAAATTTAAAAAATAATATATATACATAACATCAACTTGAAATTTCTTTTACATAATCTGCCTAACATCAACAATATCATCTTATAGTATTTTATACTCATTTTTTTATTTTCATCTATTAGAAGATTCCAGGAATTTGGGAAGATTCACATTCCTTTATGTTGATTAGTCTGCCTCCTTTTATGTGTTCTTTATAAATAAATCATTTTTCATTCCATTTTAAATTAGATTTATCATCACATACTTCTGCTAGAGTAATATTGCATCTATTTAGCTTTGTATCCACTCTATATTCTTTAATATATTGCTCTGAATGTTCTTGAATATATCCAATATAACTTTTTCTTATTCTTGTCTACAAGTAGAATTTTGTACATCCCTTTGAACATTCCTTGAGGCCTGGTTTTATCATTCCTTAATGAATCAAATATCTCACAAGATAGACTTGCTTAAGAGACCTGCATAGAACTTAACATTCAATAACAAGCTTATTAATCAAATCAAAAATATTTTTTATTATGAAGTACTTTCAGGCATTAATCCAGTATCAGTAACTTACAAACCGAAGAAACAACAATAGAAAAACATTTTCCAATACTCAACCACTCCTAATCCCTACTCACACCATAATAAATAATCCTATCCTTTCCCCCTATATACAAAAAAATAAACATCATACCTATGCATCAACCCATCATTCATCAGAGAAATGATGAGTGATGGGTTGGTATGGATGTGTATGTGTATGTTCATGCATACCAGTCCAGGTAGATACTGTTAAACTTGTACAATGCCTATAGTCCATTTTTTTATTTTATATATTATTTTTTTATTGATAATGCTTTCCTTAAGACTTGCCTAAAAATGTATCATTTTTTGTGGATAAGGTGATATAATACATTAAAAGTAAATTAAAATAAACAATAAGCCAAATAAGTAAGATAAATCGTTTATTCAAAAACGTTTTCAGCTATCCACTTAGCCCGCCTCAGTTGAAATACAGACTAAAGAAGCTTCTCTTCATCTTTCTCATCGGGCCAAAACGGGGAACCAATCAATGACCAGTTCCTAACATCAACAAAACTGCAGGTGGAAGGTTATCCTTCCAAAACATTTATGAGAAAACCCAACAAACAATTTTTAAAAACAATATTATTACAATTATTATTGCCAAATTGATATTTTAAGTATAGATAATAAAAATAATATAATACTATACCTAATGCCTAGCTTAAAAATCCAAGTTACATAACACCAAACTACTTGAAAAGCATCCACATTAAAGAAAACATACGGTTTACACCCGAACCACATGTAAGCCCTTTAACAAAAACAAACTTCTTAAATCACTGCAGCTATAAATCTATTCTTACAGAATAGCATTTCAAGTCAAATATTGCAATATTTCCATTTAACAATAAACATTCTTTTCATAAATATTGCACAGATAATCGATGTTATTGATGCATATTATAACTGAGTAAAAGACCCGTATTAACAAATATTATGAAATATTAAAATCTAAATAATTACACATTCATCATATATTATTAATAAGTTTCAAAGGGTAAAATACAAAAATAATACTAATACATTAAAATCGAATAATAATATTATAATCAAAATCTATAAAATCTCTAATTGAAAAGGTTAAAAAATTATAAACAATCAAATATTATCCACAAGAGTCTAATACATGTTGCCGGACAATAATTTTCATAAACTGTACAAAAATATATTATAATATATATATATTATAAATTATAGTACATATTAACTATAATGTAAATGAAAGCACTTCATGCAGTTGTGAACAATTCTCAAAAATAAGGATGTACATATTAACAACATTAAAATTGGTAGAAAGTTTAAATGACTAAATATTATTCACAAGAATCTAATATCATGTTGCCAGACTATAATTTTCATAAGCTGTACAAAAAATATAATACATTATATTACATATAAACAATATTAGAACAAATAGTTCCATTTGGCTACAGGGTCCCACCTATTTAAACCACCCAGCAAGCCATGCCCAAGCCGGGGGTTAACATAAGCAAGTCGTAGTTTATCACATAGTTGGTCTTTCCTATGGAGTGAATAGTTAGGGTCTCTAACAATTTGCCCTCTCTAATCCCGCTAGCAGTTTTTAATACTTATACTTTTAGTATTAGAGAGGGCAAATTGTTGCAGACCTTAATTATTCACTCCGTAGGAAAGACCAACCACATGATAAACTACAACGACTCACTTGTGTTACCCCTGGCTTGGGCATGGTTGGCTGGGTGGTTTAAATAGGTGTGACCCTGTAGCCAAATGAAACTATTTGTTCTAATATTGTTTATATGTAATATAATGTATTATATTTTTTGTACAGTTGTAAAGATAATGGCATGAATGAATTACTCTGTAAACTAATAACTTTAAACTTGTTACATATAAGTATGTAAATGAGCAAGTGCAGAAGTGTTCGTCACTCACGAAAATATATTTATAATTGTATTAAATATATTATAAAATATATAAAATGGACTCCTAAGGAGTCCATTATAAAATATGAATATATTAATTTTATCAAAAGCTTAAGAAAGGTCAATAAAGACTATATACAGGGTGAAGAAAACCTTCGTCATAAAATTTTGTGCACTGATAGGGCACCTTGAAACAAGTCGAAAATGTCTAATGAGCATATGGCTTAAATGGCATCGTTTTTGAGTTTAACTATTTAAAGCTAACCAATCACCATTGAGTACATGAAGCATCATGATGTGTGTGTTGCCAAGACGCATCATAATGCTTTGTGTACTCGATGGTGATTGGCTAGGTTTAAAGGGGTTCTAACTCAAGCCAAAGCCAAACCACTAATAATCCAGTAGTAAACAACAGGTACGAGGTAGTAACCAATGCCCTTAGAAAATTTAAAACAGTACAGAGAGTAATTAAGTCTAGTGAAAAGAAACCAGCGTATAAGAGGCCAAACACAGTTTCAAGTCTACTAAAAAACGTAAAAGACATGTACGGCAGAGAAGAGCAGACAGGAGTTTACGAAGTTCCTCCGATAAATAATGATAAACAAAGAAAAGAAGTGTATATCAGGGCCACAGCGAGGAACTTAAGAGAAAGATTAAAAGAGCATGAAGCAGATATAAGATAAGGTCTATTAACAACAGCTCTGGCTAGAAGAGCCTACGAATGTGACATTAAAGTAGAATGGGATAAAGCGGAAGTGGTAAAGAAAGTGAACAATGTGAAAGAATTACAAATGGCAGAGGAAATAAAAATTTTTGAAGGAAACGAAAAAGGAAAAATAATAAATGAAAGGCAGTCTATAGATCTTTCACAAGCTTGGAAATTTGCTTTCAAGAAAAGAGCGAAGCCGAACATAAATGGATAACACCAGAGAAAAACAAACTTTATACTTTAATACTAATTAGTATTTTTATATTATATATGATGAAGATAAAGTTAATTTTCTGTATTTGCTTATGTTTACTTTAATTTATTATAATATTTTTATGAATGTTTAAATTTTAAGTTTAGTTCGAATTTTTAAGTTAGTAGCTAGTTAGTAGTTAGAGTTGAAGAGGGCAATTGTAAGCCATAAACATTTCTCAAAAATAAAGTTTCTGAGTATTTTAATCTATATTGGCCTGCTTGTTTGTGCTAGTACTGTTAACTTTTACTTAAGTTTAAGCCTTTGAGAGCAGTATAAGTTATGTCCGTATAATTCGAAAACGATGCCATATAGATCATATGTTCATTACACATTTTTGACTTGTTTTGAGGTCCCCTATCAGTACACAAAAAATGTTACAATGAAGTTTTTCTTCATCCTGTATGTTGGTTTGTGAAGTTCAAAATTCTTATAAATTATTTTTGAAATTGAAGAAGCTTCTTAATTGTAGATCTGTTTTTCATAGCATAATGTTGATTATTTGAGATGATATTTTTTGTAGCAAATTGCAAATAGTATAAAATCACTTTCTCAGATATTCTGTATAAGCAATTAGTAAATAATATTGCTCTATGAGAATTTGGATTATTAAGGCTTGTTTATAGTCCAATGTGGCAGAGACAGTTGTCGACAATATCATGGTTAGAAACAATTCATATATTCAACAATTTATATGCCAATGTCATCTATAATGCAGCATAACCAATGCAAAATTGACAACTTAGAACTTGTTCTAGGTTTCAATCTTATGGTTATATCATGATGCTTTGCAATCTGATACAAAATGGTGGAGTGTTCAAATCAAGAAGGTCCTTGGTTCAAATAGCAATGTTGAATTTTTATTGAGGCATTTAAAGATTACTCATTTATATAATACTAACTATAATCAAGCAAATTAAAATACAGCAGGACAGACATTCTAGGTGCCAATGAAATATTAGCTTCGTCGGACTATAAACAAGCCTTTAATATCAGAAATTTTCTTTAAGACAGAAAATATATTTACAGTTGACCATCTGGAAGAATATATCCCTATTCTAATGTTTTCCTGAAAACTCCTATATAAAATGATGGATAAAATATGTTAGAATTCTTGAATAATAACTGTAAGGAATATGATCTGGATCTTGCAAACGGCTTCTTGATTTTTAATGCTTGTTGTAAATAAATAACATTAAGTTTTCCTCCAAATTCCTTAGAGACAGAAGATTAAAATTTGCAGTAATTTTAAAAGTAAATTCTTCTTTTAAGTTTGCAATAATTAAATTTGCTACCTGAACAGCAATATAAAAAGTTTTTTCTTCGTATGTCTACAACTTAAAAAGAATTGATTTTTTCCATAAATTTTTAAATTTTACATTTTTATCAATGACAGTATTCCTTATATATTCTATCTTTATCAATAGCAGAGATATATTTCTCTTTATTTTATTATAAACGTATAAATCTAAAAACAAACATTTTTCCAATTTGATTTTAGTTTCCACAAAAACATGAATCATATTTTCCCCTTTAAGTACATTATAATCTATGGAATCATCTATGAAATGGAAAAAAATTGATGTAAGATTTCATTTAAGTTCAAGTTGGTCTTATAGCATCTTGAACTTAAATGAAATCCCAGTTGAATTGATCATTTCAGTAATTAACAAATTCCAATTAGCATTATTCCTTTTTTGTGGAGTGAAGGCATATATTTCATGCTTATGTTAACTGATAAATGAAAGAAAATAAGTATATATGCATGATTTGAATGAAGGACAGAAGTTTTTGCTGCATAACATTTCTGTAAAAAAGTAAAAGCCAAGTCCAATTCTTTAAAGCAATGATTCTCAGCTAGTATTCTATGAGCTTATCAAAATGTTCTGCAAAAATCTATTTTATATATGAGCCATTCTCAAGGCAAATTGAATAACTCCACTTTTTAAAATTTTTTAAATTTTAGTGTCAGAGCACTTGATTGACTCTTAACTATTTATGTTAAAAATAAATTTCTTTAATAGTTAGGCTTAACACCACTAAATGACAACAACTTTTGGCCATCAAATAATAGATAATTTATTTCAGAACCAATGTGATTAACTCCATATTCTAATATAAATTGTGGCAATAATGCAATTCAAACGTTTATAAGTGTTATATTATACCTAAGACATTTTTTGAATTTACCTTTCAAAGTTAGAATTATATTTTTACATCTTTTAAAATCACTAGATTGGAAGGATCAATTGAGAGACGTACAGTATAGGAGAGATGCGGTACTGCCTACATGAAAGTAGGTGGTATCATACCTTTCCTGGGCATGACAAAACTTTCATGTTTTGGCTAACCAATTTTTATTCAATAAATTTTTGATTTTAATCAAGATCTTTCTTTAGTCATCTAGGATATGACAATAAGAATTTAGTTAAGTAATTTTTTAATACAATGGTATATATTAGATAAGATGGCAGGCTGTTCATTTGTCATAAAAAAATAATTAATTGGTACTATTATATGTAATAGAATAATGCCTTTGTAAAGTAAATAATTTATTATATTAAACAAAGTAAAAGATGATTAAATACAAAAATAAGGTGGACCATATGGTGAATCTACTGTGACCATAACTTGATAATTGTGACTAAAAGTTGGATGAACAAGATTACAGAAGAAATGATAAAAGAAGAAATAAAGGAAATTGACAATTTGTGGCTGGTTATTAAAAACAGTATCAGAACCACAGCTGAAAATTGCTTGGCGTAAACGTTAGAAACACAAATCGCAAATCGGACTATCCACTCAATTCTCGACCCAGAATTGGCAGCCAGGCAGTGCTCAATTTTCGCTTTTGATTCGCTATTTTGATTTCGATTTGTCGGTTGGTTTGATGATGGTTTGAGACACAATCCTAGTACTGTCCGTCCAGCTTAGCCGCGACCATCGACGCAAGTACGGGTGTGCTAACTGAACAAGTCCAGTGACAAAATAGGGATGACAGTTCTCACATGGATGTTTTCAAACGCAAGATAACTGAAGTTGAATGGAAGCTTATTGTAAGCGTGTGCTAACTGAACGAGTCCAGTGACAAAATAGGGATGACAGGTTTGCGTGCACTAACTGAACGAGTCCAATGACAAAATAGGGAGGACAGCTTCCTCTTCCGATCTGAATGAGTCCAGTGACAAAATAGGGATGACAGCTTTGCATACATTGGATGTTTTCAAACCGCAAGAAAAAATTATCATCAAATTACTGTCCGTCCAGGTTAGCTGCGACCATCGACGCAAGTATGCATGCGCTAACTGAACAAGTCCAATGACAAAATAGGACAAGTACGCGTGCACTAACTGAAATCCACTGACAAAATAGAGATGACAATCTCACATGGATGTTTTCAAACGCAAGATAACTGAAGTTGAATGGAAGCTTATTGTAAGCGTGTGCTAACTGAACGAGTCCAGTGACAAAATAGGGATGACAGGTTTGCGTGCACTAACTGAACGAGTCCAATGACAAAATAGGGAGGACAGCTTCCTCTTCCGATCTGAATGAGTCCAGTGACAAAATAGGGATGACAGCTTTGCATACATTGGATGTTTTCAAACCGCAAGAAAACTGAAGTTGAATGGAAGTTTATTGTAATGTCGAATGCTAAATGATTAATTAAAGTTGAATGGAAGTTTATTGTAATGTTGAATGCTAAATGATTAGTTTCAACATTAGAAATAGTATATTTAACAGAACTTAATATAATACTAATTCAATAATTTTTATCTAATACTATATAATCATTATATACATCTGGAATAAAAAAATACTCTCCCTTTCGCATTTGGACTCATCCACCTTAGCTAGGCATGGCTTTGGTGGACGGACAATAAGTTATTAATTTCGATGATGAACAACGATGTAAGAAATATGAAAATAAATATTTCTTAAACAGTTAGTATTGTGGTTATGCATCGTGAAGTTGGCTAATGGCCTATGAATCTCAGAAAGCAAGAACCAATTACCATATTTTACATATAGTTAATACTTCGATTAGTGCAAATTCGAATAGTGCGAGAAATTCATGGAACCCATTATTCGCACTAATCAAGGCCTATCTGTACTTTTTACACTTTAAATTCTAGAGCAAAAAAATTTTTTTTATTCTTACTATAAAAAGTTGAAGATTATTAATAAAATATTCCTAATAAATAATTGACACCTATTTCCTTTGAATAGGAAATAAGTGTCGATAAAATTGAAAATTTATAAGATCAACAAAAGATTATGAGAAAAATTCTGTATGAATAATTTTATCAAGATTAGAATGAAAGTGGAAGTCAGAAGTCTATACATTCTTGTCTGCATCAAAATATAATCCTACACCTTTGGACAATTTAAACTTCCAATCCTGAATATTATATTAGCTAGTTATACACAAAGGAACTTTGATTAATGGCTAAAACAACATGCTAGTAATATTAGAGGAAAAAAGACATGTACTGTATTGGCTCTAGCTATTTCAAGTACAATATTAATTAACACTTTTGTGATGCAGCAACAAAATTCTACTTGTAATTTGATACTCTATATGGTTTATATTAAATTATTTTCTCTTGTGTCAAAGTAATTTTATATTTTCTGAAACTTTTGCTGCAATACAACAGTTAGTTTCTATTTAGATAAATTTTAGTCCAATATTATTCATAATTATTTAAATAATATACAAATTTTTAGTGTAGTTAATAAAAATCAATTAATTTTTGATATTTTTATATATTTAATTAATAATCACTTCAAAAATTTATGTACTATATCACATTTTTGATTGAAATTATATTTCTCTTTGATATAATATTTTTTAAATTCATCCATAATGATTGTTATAAAAGACAGTGACTTTAATATAATACTTAGAGTTACTATTATGACTTTTGACAATCTATTTGCATACTTAATATATAAGTAATCCTCAACTTATGATGGAGTTAGGTTCCAAGAATTTTGAAACCTACTCTCATAAGTTGGAAATCATCAGAAGTTAGATGTGCCAAAACTTATGAATTTCTCATTACTAATATTTATTAGGACACTATATATTAACTTAATAAACATAAAGAATACAAAACTACAAGAACCAGGTACAAAAAAAGAATGTTTTCCATATATCAAATCATTGGATCAGAGAATCTAACCCAGGTCAATTGCATTTATAGGATTTACATTCACTATTGACTTATTTCTAACAATAGCAATATTTATTTCAACAATATTACACAGTACAGGATTTACAATGAAAATGTAGACAATGAGCAGTGCATGGACACAGTACAGATGACAAGATCAAAAAGTATGTGGTCACTGGTATGAGAGAGTTCAAAGATATTCTTGCTAGATGTCCATTATTGCTAGCTCCATCTGGAAAGTATTTTTGCAGAAATATTCAGCTATTGCTACAGAGTATCCCCAGTGATAGACGAACGATAGAATTTCACTAGTAGTTTTTGTTCAGCTGATTGTTACTCTATTAAATCTATTTTGTAGAAAAAATTTTATAACATGTGTCTTCTGTATGTTGGTTTAGAATGACTGTGTTAATTCATTTGAGAAATTAGTCTTTTAGAAAAATGTATACGTCTTCCTGATCTGTATTCATTTTCATTGCAGGGATGTTCATTATTGGTTTTATGGGTGTTTTGTCTTTTAGAAGGAAAGCTGGTTTAACTCTGTCTATTGAGACACATGCAGTTTTGTTGTCCTTTTAGATGATTAAGGTTTTATTTGTTCGGCTGATTACTTTGTGTGGACTTACGTACAGTTGAGCAAGTGATGGTTGAATAGTGTTGCTTCACAAGAAAATGTGTGTACAGCCTATAAATGCTGGATGTATGAAAATTTTTTTTGTCTCTATGTGCTGAAGTAATACGTGGGTGAAGGTCATTCATCCTCTCTTTTAGATGAGAGATGAAAGTCAAACTGTCTATGTGTAATAGAAGTTTATTCCAGACATTGTCTGCAATTAATCAAAGTGATGTGCTGTAAACTAATTCAGTGCAGGTAGCTTGTATATCAGGTATATCCATTCCTAAAAGTGCTTTGGGGATGGATTCTGTCCATTTTGTCCCTTCATGAGCCTTTAATGCACTCTTGAGGTGTCTATGCAATCATTATAATAGCTCATTTGCACAAGGGTAGTAAGCTGTTGTACGAATGAGATTTGTTCCAACACGGTAAGTTCTTTGAAAAGTAATGATTCAAATTAATTGCCTTGGTCAGTTGTGTGGTTGTTGGGCAATCAAACCAGGCAATCCATTCTGAAAATAGTCCTCGGCAGATTGTTTCTATGGTAATGTCAGAAATGCTATCACTTCAGGTGGTGAGTGAAACAGTTGATGATAGTGAGGCAATATTATTTGCTGTCTGATAGTGGTAATGGTTCAATGATGTTAATGTGCACATGTGCAAATCATAGCAAATCATGCATCTGTAGGGTACATGTGTGTGAGGCTGAATTTTGGAGCATTGACAGGCCGTGCAGCTCTTGACCATTTCTTTAATTTCCTTCTTTATCCCTGGCCACGTGTAGCTAGAGACGTTGAGTTTGGTAGTAGGTATTTATTACACCTGGATGCAAGAGATAGTGGAATTTTTGAAGATTGTTCTTCGAAATGATTTGACTAGGTTTCCCTGTTGATGTATTGCAAATGATTTTTGCATCAAAGAATAGACAAGGTTCCTTACTTGACTGTACTGAGGTTGTATTATCTGCATCTAACAACTATTTTGTTGTTTTATTTTGTTTTCTGTAGATTGGGCTGAAGCAAATTCATTAAAATTGAGATTTGGAGCTCCTAAGATTGATTTTATTTCTATTTGTGAGAGGATATTTGCTGCTATATTGTCTGTTTCCTTTATATATATGTGATATCAGTGGAAAATTGTAAGATGAAATCTAGATATCTGAGCTGACGAGGACTGAACTTATCTGGGTTCTGACTGAATGCATATATTAGTGGCTTTTGGTCAATGAATATAGTGAATTCTCGACCTTCTAATATATATTTGAAACGTTTTACTTCTAGATATATTGTTAGAAGTTCATTTCTTATGTTGACCATTTCCATTGACTATGGTTTAATTTTTGTGACATGAAGGCAATTGGTTCCCATTTTTTTTCAGTTCTTTGTGATAGTGAACTACCAATTGCCATATCCGATGCATTGATGAAAACATTGAGTTTAATGCCAGGAATAGGACAATAGCGGATTGTGGTCTTTGCTAATGCTTCTTTTGCCTTGTTAAATGATGTTTTTGCTTTTTTTGTCCACTGAATCTGATCATGTGATGCACATTGATTCAATTTTTTGTTTTTGATTCCTATTAGGTATTCCTTTAGAGCAAGGGCTCTTAACCTTTTAATGACTCCAGACCCCAAATGGATTGTCCAATATAGTTCCATATCCCCTTCACTTGACTATTGAAATAATCATCACCATTTCTTATATTAGTTGCCAGTATGACTTCCAAATATGTCAACAGCTTGAATTTACTGTATTTTAGATACAGTATTGATAACTTTATCATATTTATTTACAAAAAGCAAAATTAAAAAATGAGAAATGACAAATATACAAACAGCTACAATTATTTTACAATGTAACTTTGATTCACCTGTTTCAGATTATAATTTATTGAGTTCCTTTGCTGTGATAAGACGGCAAGATGGTGGAACAAAAACAATAAAAAGCGATATAAATAAAATTCAGTCTTGAATTATACAGTGGACCTATCATGGAGCAGTTTTTTATGTGTTTATTGGGTGAAATAGGTGCCTGTGATGATGGGTCCTAAATTTTCCGATTGCAGAAATTTCTTTTTTAAATCCGTTCTAAAGATAGAAAATGTGAATGAATTATATTTGTAGGATTTAAATTATTTTTCATTGAATCTTATCGATTCTGCTTTCTATTCTATCATATTTTAGTAATCTTATTTTGATTTTGGAGTGAGATAAATTTATTTTTGAAATTTTAAGTAAAACATGGAATTTTACTATGATGAACTGTAAAAATCATAAAATTGAAAAAATTTTGCCAATAATACGAAAATTTTGGTTAATTCTGTTAAAATATAGAATATTTTTACTTATTTGGTCATTTATTGCTTTACTTTTACAGATAATTTTGTAAAATACGAGAAAATCATAATGTAAAAACAACCCTAGGCAATAAAAGGGGGCGTGATACTTTAATTGTTTTATGACAGCCAGTCATTTTGCGGGAAATTGCAGCCAAGCCTACTTTACTGTGCTGCTTGTGGTATTGGATGTAGTGTCAACAAACTATCTCAAGGCCAATTAGAGTAAAGTAGAAAGTGTTATAGCTGTTTATGTAGGATTGTGAATGATTTTCGTATATGTTATGTTTTTTGTTATAAATTCGAAAATTTATAAAATATTAATATAAAAATTATTGAAATGAAGAAAAAACATATCAATAAACATATTTTATTAAAAAAATGATAATATTTTAATATATTTTTGTCAATTTTTGACTAATTAATTAACTTAATTAATATTATTGAGTACATTTTGTACAATTGTACAACTTTTGCATACATTTTGTACAGTTGTACACCTTTTGTGTACATCTTGTACAACTGTACAGTCTATGACAGAAAGGTTTTCACATCTATCGTAGGGGCTGTATTAGAGGAAGTAGTTTCGATTGCGAAGTCTGGAAAATCTTCGCACAGCAGCTTGTAATGAAGTAGACTGTTCTTACCGCATAGAAATAGGGGAGTCGTGAATATTTCACTGAGGGGAGAATTTCTATCACGTACTTGACATGAGTAATGCGATCTGTATTCGTTCACTTACTCTGTATAACTTGAACTTTGCAAAGTTGGAAAAATAATTTAACAAATATCTAAATCAAACTATAGGAGCTAATGGATTACTGTGATTGCAGTTATACCATGTTATAGTGCCATATTGCTCTCTGATTGAAGGGAAGACAATGCCATATGAAATGATATCATACCAGTATGATAAGATTAACAAACAATGCAAAAAATAAATATAACAAGTAGCAAAAACTTTTAAATGTAAAGCCAGCATGCTCAAATATATAAGTTACAAATACAATAAATTTTTATGCTTTAAACTTCAAAAAAATAAAATAAATTTGGAAAACTTAGAGATCAAATACATATAAATCTTCATATATAGAAAATATATAATTTTATATATATAAAATAAAAAAGTAACTTGAAATACTTATGTATTTTATTAGTTGTAATGTAAGCTACAAATACTAATCATTAATAATCATAAACTAAATGAAGATTATTGCATTATTCAAATTTTTAAAATTAACTACAATCTCAAAGAAAAATCAAATTCAATTGAAGAATAGTTTTCTTGATTTGCTTATTATAAATAAATTGATAAGAGAAGATTTATTCATCAAACTGCAAACCAAAAGTTAGTGTCTTATGGTAAAATAAATTACCTATGCAAATGATATTGACTCCGAGTCATTAACTACTATAAGTATATATAAAATGATGCAAATGAATTGAAGTGAAAATAATCATAAATAGCAACTTGTAAGTATTCTTTAGTTAAATTTTGAGATTTTACATTGTAATAGAATGAAATGTGTAGTATCAGTAGTTTTTATTTTTATTATATAGTTTTGTATTATTTAAATCATTAAAATTCAAGTAAAAGGCAAGGATTTTTAGACAGAATTATGCTCTAATTTTGTATTATTATTTTTTTAATCAATAGAATTTTAGCTAAAATTATTATTAAACAAATTAATTGTTTATTTAATTGAGAAAACTTTCAGAAACAATTTAAAGTATTTAATTAACATTATTCTTTTTTGTAATCATTGTTAAAGTTATTACTAAATTTCAAATATTTTATAGCCTACTTTCTGAAGAAAATGGAGGCTTATAAGATTGAGCCTCCATTCTATGTGCATCCTGCTAATAACTTTTGAACTAATTGACAGATTTTCATGAAATTCGGTAATGATGTTCTGCCATTAAGGAAAAATTCGATGCTACATCTTTTAATCCTACAGGATAGAATTTCATTTTTTATTAAAATTTTAGTTTATATTATTGCCAATAAATGGTCCTAAGTATTGGTAGGAAAGCCTTTGGAAAGTAGACAATTTTAATTCTTTCTGGAACTTCTTTACTTTTGTTAACATTGTTAATTAATTTAAAACTTAGCAAACCAAATAGTTGGGACTATGAGGTCACCCATTAGAAGGCAGAGTGAATTTAATTTGTATACTATCTGAAATGCCAGGCTTTGATGGACAGATAAGTATACATTTATTTCCCCAATTTCTTGGTTGAATTAATTGATATTTGATCTTGGCTTATAACTTTGTCAAACTTTACTTTGCATAGAAAATATTCAAAACAATTAATCATATATAATAAAGGAATAAGCATGTGGAGTCCATGTTTCTGAACATGTGTGAACTCCCGCACCAGAAGTATTGCTGTTACTATTTTCTCTTGCTTTTTTAATCGCGTCTTTTAGAAAACTAAATCCCAATCTCATTATAAATTTACGCCAGAAGTGTCGCCGTTACAATTTTCTCTCGCTTCGAATCTTTACTTCCAGAAGTGTCGCCGTTACTATTTTCTCTTGCTTTGAATCTTTAATCGGTTACTATTTTCTCTCGCTTCGAATCTTTAATTGCGTCTTTTAGAAAACCTAAACTCAACTCCTCTCACTTCAAATCTTTAATTGCGTCTTTTAGAAAACTAAATCCCAATCTTTTTATAAAGTTGCTTTAAATTATCATAGTTTACTTCCTATTTATGTTTGTATACTTCTATTTGTTACTTGACTTCAATTTCTGTCTTTTTCAATCAAAAAATGTTGACTGTTACCTGGCTTGAGAGTTCAGTTTGCATTCGGCATGTTGAGCTACATAAATGTTACATTTAAATAATATTCATTTCAGAAATTATAATTTTTTATTTTAAGATAAAAATTATAATTATCATCTAAATAACTGAAAAGTTAAATCAATAGTTTGTTAGTTGCCAATTTCATGTAAAGAAAATTTCAAAGTTTGATCTGGAGGGAAAAAACAAGTAAAAGCATTATATACAAGGTTATGTTAAGTAAATGAAAAATCTCAAATTTGACAGATAAGAAACAAATGTTTCGTTTTTGGTGTATTTCGGCACAAAATGACCAGGGGCTAACTAGTTTATATAATATAAAAATTACTTACTAAAATATTCTTTCACAGTCATTTCACGTATTTTCTGAAAATATTAAATCATATTATAAATTTCATCAAAATTATTTGTTAATTGATATTGAAAATATTCTATCAATATTATTATTATAATGAATAAGATTTAAAATAATTATTTATTTATTTATTTTTATAAGAGAAAATTATTGAAATTGGTTAAACTCTCTGGTTTTATAATAAAATTTATAAAATAATTTCAATATAAGATTAAGGTAATGTTTTCCTCTCTATATCAGGGGTTCTTAACCAGGGGTATCAATACCCTTTGGGATATGGGACTTGATCTCTAAAGTACAGTAAATTCAAGCTGTTGACATATTTGGAAGCCATACTGGCAACTAATATAAGGGATTGTGGTGATTATTTCAACAGTCTAGTGAAGGGGTATGGGACCATTGGGGATCTGGTGTCATCAAAAGGTTAAGAACCTCTGCTCTATATAAAAATTGATGATTACTTTATGAATTTTATCATCATATTTAAAGATTTATTTCTTTAAAAAATACCAATGCTTTAATTCCAAATCTGATTTACTTTAGTATAACTTGAAATTTCTCTGGTATAAATTGACCGAATAGCACAAGCAGCAGATTTTTGAACTTCATTCATTTTTGATATACGCATTTCTACTTGATGATCAAAATCAGAAAACAATATCTTAATTTGTTTTTTCTTTTCTTTCTCCTTTATTTTATCATCATCTAGAAATTTAGATTTTGCATTTCTTTTTCTTCCTCGTTTGGGTGGCATTTTTTAATAGTCTGTATTAAATAAAAAAAAAGAGTTTTATTATATGATAAATAGTATTATTTAGTTCATATTAAATGAAATATAATTATTAGTTTTTTAATGATAAATAGTTAAAAATTACTAGATACAATATATCAAAAATGAGATAAGACATCTTAACAAAATTAACTTAACCATGCTACTGACCACCTATGTTCCCACAAACTAATGGAGCATACAAATACCAGTCACTTGCCAGTCATACTCATAGTAGAGTGGGATGTCAATTATAGGATTCAGTTCAATGAGCCAAGACCTTTTCTAAGAAAATATGGATCTTGGATCCAGAAATTATTCCAAAACGTCAGGTTGTAAAATAATGCTATATCATGCAGCCATCCCAATACTGGAGAAGTGAAAAGGATTGTGAAAGATCAATAGCTGAGCCAGGACCCTTGCATAAATTTTGAAGATTGGAATCCAAATCCAATTTGATTCTAAGGATGAAAAGCTGAAACAATATTACATGACAAATCTGGTTGATTGTTACTTGACAATTGTTTTTATATTGAAATTTGGTAACCACATATAATCAATCCCCCCATATAGAATAGAACAGCACTCAAATTTTAAAATAAATAGATTAAAATATTTAAAAATTTAGAACTATTCCATGAAAACACTTATATAAGCTCTGTTATTTCCACTCTTTATATATTACTTCACATTAACAAGGAGTTTTTTAATGGAAAGTGAAACTTTTGCTCATTATAAATTTTGCATAAAATAGGGATAAAGGCTTGTAAAATGAATTTTAGTATAAATTATATATGCTTGTAAACTGGAGTTGATTTGTAGTTGGAAAAACTTTTGTAAATACATTACAATTGCTCATATTATTGATATATGCCAAGATTAGATTCAATATTGGATCTTCAATTGAAAGTGAAACAAATTTCATCTCAAAAATGAAGATTAGAGCCACTGTCATCACATGCTGATCAATACCCATGATGGGGTGAACCGGAAGATTGAACAATGGGTTTCAACGGGTGGGGCCCAGATCCCTCCCAAAAAATTGGAAGAGTGGGACTCCAGATCATCCATAATGGTAAGCCACAGCTTTACCACGCAGCCATCCACGCATTAAATATGAGATAACCATAGATTCAAACATTTCAGAACTATTACTATTACTTTGTAACATATAGTAGATATAAAGGCAATGATGATTTTTTTCAATCTTTGAAAAAAATCATCATTGTCTTAAATTTTTAAATTGTTAATATTGTAAAAATCTTTTATCTAAAAATCATTTAAATATGTTATTCTTTGTTCTATGATTCTAATGTTTAAAATTTGTTCGATACTGGTATGAGAATTGTGGAATGCCTTCTTAAGTATTGCAGAACTGATGATGGACTCTAATCTGGTCCGAAAACGTTTTTCCTGATTAATAAATCTGTGAATACCTTGCTTGTAGTGCTGTTTTATCTTCCTATTGACGCTTAAAGCAAGAGTTTGTGATATTTTTGGTTATCAACAAAAAATATTTTTGAAAATGCATATTTAATTTTATTAATCTTATTTTAAATAGGATTACACATAGAAAACTATATTTTTATTATTTTAGATAATTCTGATGATGATTAAAAATTGAATGTCTTATAAAGTGATTATTATATTTATTAAAATAATCATAATAAATATATTTCCTACTTCATAAGTGGCTATATGAAATTCACTGATAAAAAAAATCTGATAAGATTTACCAATACACTTCATACAGCTGATTGCATAGCAGAAAATAATTCTCAGATAAAATAAATAGAACTTTCTGTCTGTGTGTTTTGTTTAAATTAAGATAATTAAAAGTATTTGTTTAAATAATTATTACAAAATTTTTCAATTTATAAGAAAAACAAAATTTCACTGAAGTATAAAAATATATTTATAAATGTTCATATAATAGTAGTAGATAGAAGGGAGGAACATACATAGCCCAAGCACGGCGACTAACAATGGTCAATTGTGCACCCCAAATGTTCATACAAAATTGAAGATTCTATAAAAATTTGTTTCTATTTAATGTAAAATATGTATATAAATTAAGCAAATTAATCTTAGCTTATTAAAAACTAATGAAATAAAATATTTAATAATGCTAAATAAAAAAATCATATATAAATAAATTGAAGCAAAATTCTTTAGAATAAAATTCATTTTAATATTAGAAAACATTTTCAATCTTTGAAAAAAATCATCATTGCCTTTATATCTACTATATGTTACAAAGTAATAGTAATAGTTCTGAAATGTTTGAATCTATGGTTATCTCATATTTATTGAGTCTTCACAATACTTAATCACATATTTAAATGATAACAACATTAACAGTGTTCTTGAGTTATGAACACTCAATTAACAAACTTTTAATACAAAAGGAATATGCCATTTTAGCAAATTTAAAAAAAATTCAAACAAAGAAGTTGAAACATTAATTAGCTAAATAGTTTAACAAATGCAATGCAGAACTACATAGCTATTTAATATACATCTATATTATTACAAGACAATTAACTTCCATCAAAAATCCTCACATTACAACTTGATATTTATATTCAAATTTCTGAAATAAGAACTTAAATGTATTCTAATAAATAATATATATTACATAATAAGTACATGCAGCACATTTAATATATGTTAAATGTACTGTAGTTGACATAAGATTAGATTGAGTTATAAACAAAACTTATGAATGAATTATGTATTTGAGGTATATCTGTGATTAGATATCAATCTTTCAACATTTAAAAAGGATATATTCTGAATATCCTCATGGAAATAGTAATGTGCAATCAACAAAAAACATTTTAATCTAATTATACTAGTTGCTTAATATGTAATCTGCATATTGTCTCATGCTTAACACTAAACCTGAAATTAGAATTCTTAATATTAAAAACAATAAATTGGAAAAACTAGAATGAAATAAAAAAACAAAACATAATATATATAACAAAAATACAAAAGGAAAACATTTGTATTTTTAACTTAAATTTTATGGTTACCTTATGAAAACCTGAATTCATGAAGCTGAATTTTGTAAATTGTTAAGAGGCTGCTATATACACTCATCCCTCAATTTACACGTTAAATACGTTCCTGGAAAAATCGTGCAAACTGAAATTGTGTAAAACGAGATGCAGAATTCATACAAAATAGAAGGATATGTTCAATTAAACTGTAAACCGTATAAATCGATCTAAAGAAGATAAAGAAAAGTCGAGGATATGTTTTTTATAACCGTGTAAAATGAGATAAGGATTAAAGAAAAAAAAAGAATGGTTCAATAATTTTTAGACACAATTTAATGCTTATACTTTTTCAATTTATTTTTGAAAGTGAAAACAAACATTAATTAACACCGAATACGATAAAAAAAAAAAAAATGATTCTTAACTCGACAGTTATTGTACAATCTAGAATGTAGGAAAATTGTATAAATAGGTGAGCTGCAAGCCTGAGTTGAATTTAGTTGAACTGTGAGACTTGGTCAGTAAAAGTTAATAGTGAGCGATAAATTGTGAAAGCAAAAGAGGACTAAGAAGAACTGTCAGTTATAATTAAAGACAGAGTATTGTATAAGATATTATCGGATTTTGTATTGAATTTAGTTACAGTGAAACAAAATTATTTTATTTTGTGTGTAATCGGATTTTGTATTGAATTTAGTTATAGTGAAGCAAGATTATTTTGTTTTGTGTGTAAATAAATTGGACTATACAAAATACAGCTGTATTCACTCTTTATTAATCTCTATGAACTTGTAAACCCATAAAACGTGAAAATATGATACTCTTTTAATTTATAAATGGCATAATGCAAAACAATCAAAATAAAACCCAAAAAAATTTTTTTGTTTTCATTTAAAAACCGTGTAAATTGAGTACTGTACAAATCGAGGGACAGGTGTATACAGTATACAGATAATCCTCGACTTATGATAGCCAAAAATTATTACTAAATTTCTCTAATTTAAATTTTGTTGCTTGTATGTATGTATATATATATACATATATCACATTGATTTTCTATACACATCACAGCATCACCATTAGTTGGCAAGTAAATCCTTATTATTGTATTTTTGTCATAACTCTGTCATGTCCAATAAGAGAAATAATACTATTGATGAAAATTTCAGCATAAAAAAGTTGAGGAAAGCTTTAAATTTAACTGTTTTAAGTTAAATAGAAACCTGATTTATGAAAATATTAAAACAGAAAACAAAAAAAAATCAAGAATTAAAAAAGTCCTCGACTTACGACAGAGATGTTGGAAAAGAACCCCATCATAGTCCTCAACTTATGATGGGGGTTCTAAAATAGTGGGATTCAACTTATGATGGAGTCTTAAATAATGTAAATGTATAGACTTATTGAATCACAGCAACAGTCTATATAGTATTTATATAGGATATGAATGATATAAATGATATAGATCATTCTGACTCTAAAAAGATTTAGAATGATGACATGGTATCATATTAATTAATTACTTATCAATTAAGTAACTAAAATTATTGGATTTTTTTTTTTTTACCAAAATCCAATAATTTTAATCATTATTTGGTCAGTTTTTTATATTATACAAAGAATAGAACTATATCTGTCTTTCCTTTATTTTATATGTATATAATTTTAAAGTTAAAAAAACATTTTGATTCATAAAAATTTATTAATTTTCAAGGCAATTCCATCAATTTTTGAACTCAATAGTAATCATTTTGGGAATCCTTGCAATAGAATATATATAAAGAAATAGAATAACTATTCTATTAGTTATTCTATTTCTAATATAGGCAGTTCCCAAATTGCATAGGTGGATCATTCTGTGAAACGATATGTAAGCCAAAACATATATATGTCAAAATGTACATCATACAGTATTAATGTGTCACAACAATATAACACTAAAAATAGTTATATTAAAGAATAAGCACATAAGTTATATAATAAAGCAGTAGCTTAACATCTTTGAGGATTCAGATTCAATTCAGAGTCCCATACCTGTTTTCCTGGAGGGTTCTGTTTGGGCCCAGCTCATTACCTAAAAATAATCCTACATAAGTACAGATTATGCATGTTGGAGCTATGTAATTTGGGAATTGCCTGTAGTTGAATATATTGTAATATTTATATAACTTTTAGTGAAAATGGAACTGATGTTTTACAGGTTTAAAACATTTCTCTTTTATTAAATATATTTTCTGAAGAGAATTTTCTTTTATGTTAATTATTTTTTATTAAAAATCTAATTTGAATAAAAAAAAGCCAATTTTGATTAATTAAAACAGAAAACAGGAAGAATATAATTAGCTATGTATATGTAATTAGTGTTTCTAAATTCCCAACATTTTGGAATCTTCGGGAATCGAGAACGGGAAATCGTATTTCCCGATAATTCCTGAAATAATCTCTTTAATTTAATTTTCGTTGATCATCTATAATAATGGCTATAACAGTAATTATTATTAAAAACTGTAGAGAAGGTGGGGCAAATGGGGTTGGTGGACTCAACGCAATCTTTCAGAGGTTTCGAGACACTCTTATATGTAAAAGGTCGGATCAAAAAATGAGTAAATAAAATTTCCTAAATGGAGATTGGCCGGAATTTCATGACTAGTGCATATCTTGCCCTGAGAGCTAACCAGGTCACTATGGTATCATTTTGACTAGATTTCTGTTACATATTAGGTTTTCTCAAAATATAACAATGTAATTAATGCAAACTTTATTTAACCAAACTTATAGTATACAGTGAGATTTTACGTATATCACACTATGTATTAACATACATCACAATCATCAGCTGCAAACAAACTGATCGAATATAGTTGATAGTATCGGCAGTTATTTTATGGAAACTATTTATTCATGGAAAATAGAAATAATTTGTGTTTACACAGAGAAATATTTATTTTCACAGCCCAGGATTTGACTATAATGTCATATTAAGGTAAGCTATCTTAGATTTCCTTAGTTCACCTGAAGATGACTTTGTAATCAACTCTTGGGTGGTGAAAATACATATTTTTGTGTGTAAACACAAACTGTTTTCTGTTCTCCTCGATCAAATATACTGGATTTACAAGAGCTAAAATTAGCTAGTTATATGCTATTTGATTCTGGTGTCGTACAAGAGCTAAAATTAGCTAGTTATGTGCTATTTGATTCTGGTGTCGTACGTAGCTAGTTATGTGCTATTTGATTCTGGTGTCGCGCGTGTATTTCTAGTGGCGTGTAATATTGCACTGTAATGTAACTTTATATAGCGATAAGAAAAATTTCTAAAAGATACATTGTGAGTAGTACTTTTATTTCCCATTTTAGGTATTACTGGGTTCTAGGAGCCAATTTTCCCAATTTCCCGAGAAAAGTTTGTCAGGATTTGGGAACGGGAAAACGAAAAAATTCCCGGGAACAGGTGGGAAGGAATTCTCGCCCGGAAACACTATGTAATATTTCATCAATTGATATTTTTTCAACTGTAATGATTATAACTGAATAATGAAACCACCGATGAAAAATATCTTCAAATTCTATCTTTTAGGAGAAATCACTAGTTACTTTAAAATAAATTTATCAGAATTTATAATAAATTGTATATTGCATTTAAAAACAAACTTTTCATAGTAATATTAGGATCAAATAATTTTACTTCAATAAAAATTTATAATATAAAAATGTAAATAGGATCAATATTTATTTCTAATATCAATACCTAAATTCAAAAGTCTTTATATGGAGAGAATTCAAAACATTTTATTATAGTTTAACATTTCATTATTGGATCATTTGCATAAAGAGTATAATATATTTATTATTACATGTTGAATTAAAAAAAAATTTGCTTATATATTTAGGTACACAAAGAAAGACAATTTAACAGATAGCAAAAATCATTTAACAGCAATATTTTTATATTGATTTAAATCAATTTATAATAATAAAGTGCTATCAATTTACATAAAAATAATAATACATTTTTTCATAAATATGTATAATTCATACTTTTTAATGGTATATTTTTGAATTAAAGTATTGATATAACACACTAAGTTGTATTGATATAACATTCAAAACAAACAAAATTCAGCTTTTTATGGAGTATATAAAAACTGAACTTTATTTGAATTTGATATAAACAACAGAGAAGTTTTTATGGAAAGCAATAATTGATATAAGTTCTTACATTAAGTCTTATGGCTTGACAACAAGAGCTGGCCAATAGACAAGATCATAAACTATTTAACAAATGACTACTCTTAGGCTGGATAATTATTTATAAATGAATGATGAAGCAGAACAAGATCTTTAAATTTGTTTTCATTCTTCACATAATACGTACAGCTTATCAACTTAAAAGCAAATTATCGAAGAATATTTATCTGAAAAATAAATAAATTAATAATAATGGATTAGAAAAACAAATATTTTCAATAACATAATTCAAAATATTTAATTCACATTCTATAAACAAAGAATATTTGATAAATACAGAAGCAATTTCTAAACTTTTTAAAATACAATGGATTCTTGTTTAATATCAGGTTCCTGAAAATTATGAAGGTAACTAAAACAAAAAACCCTATAAGCCTAATGTCAAAATAAAGGTTATGTTCTTAAGAGTACTTCCTGAACCAGAAGTTATGAAATTTGGTAATTTTTCATATTTAAACATTAGTTCAACAATGGCAAATCTTTTTAACATTGAATGTGAAAATTGGCTACATATTAATATAAACTTCACATGCTAATCAGAAGGTTAATTAATTAAAAGTAATATATCAGCTCCAAGTTTTACATGCCTAAAAAATTTTCCAGTGTGCCACTTTGTGCATGCATGCCATAGAAACTAGTTACATCTTTTTGAATAATATCAAACAGCACTAAACGCAGTTAGTCTTATATTATGTTTATTTTACCATCGAAAAAATGCAAACGTTTTCGGTGCTAGTACACCATCTTCAGGCATTTAGAATTAAAAAATGCAAACGTTTTCGGTGCTAGTACACCATCTTCTGGCATTTAGAATTATTACATTAAAGTAATATATCAGCTCCAAGTTTTACATGCCTAAAAAATTTTCCAGTGTGCCACTTTGGGCATGCATGCCATAGAAACTAGTTACATCTATTACACAAACACAAAAAGTATTAGTCATCATTGCAGTATCAAATTGTTATATAGCATTTTTTATTAAAAAACAATGACATCATTGCATAATTGATTCAGTGCAATTGATGGCTACAAGAAAGTTAAGAAGATAGAAATTTTTCCAAATTTTTTAAAAATTTTGTAATCAATTTATTTTTAAATATTCAAAGGGTTATATCAAATTAATATATGCTGTTGGGTTAAAAATGTTGTGAAATTTTCCTATTGCACTCTTGTCACTGTTTTTTCCTTTCTCTTGTTATTTTAATGTTAGCATCTAACTTTTTAAAATTTTTCAAACCAGCCATGGCTAGTAATGAATGTCTCTTCCTTTGATCATTCATCATGCTGTTGTTTTATATCTTCAAACAAGTTTAAAGCTTTTTGTTTATATCCCCTCTTCCAATGCCACAGCTAAATCTTATTTAATAATTTCATTTTGTTCAAAAAGACACACTCATATAATTCATGATTTAATTAAAAAATTTAAATTTATTTATTTTTTAAATTGAAAAAAAAATTAGAAATGTAACAACATTGTATAAAATATTAAAAATATTTATATAAATGATCATATAAAAATAAAATTTCTTTGCCATCTCTTAGTGACTATAATCCTTCAATTAAAATCAAAACTTTTTTTCAGGAATCAGTATAATATTCTTTTAAATTCAAATAGTTAATTAATTAAAATCAAAACTTTTTTTCAGGAATCAGTATAATATTCTTTTAAATTCAAATAGTAATTAAACTAGTACAACTCCATTATGGTAGGATTCTAGTTGAGCCACAGCATGTTTCCGATCTCCATAGCACGCGGATCTATACATTAGAGAATTGAAGATTTGCCTGCTCACCGACTGATGTATAAAATACGAATCGACAATTCCATTGTATTAAAGACTCACTCTAAAACTATCTGGGATATCAAGATGTTCTTATTATTAGAATCTATAATATAATCAAAAACTAAGAATATAATTTCGAGTCGACGGTCGCTTATCATATATCTGGGTGCTATGGCTCAACTAGAATCTTACTCGTATTATATATGCTTTGAATACGTACTGTAAATAAATTACTTATTTCAAAAGAAGAATTTTAGCTTTAGAAAGTCACCATCAGCGCTCTCTCAAAGTTTAGAATACGAAATATTCGATATAAGAATTAAAGAATCATTTTCATTCAAAAGTTCATTGTAACTGTTTATAAATGGTAGGATTGAATACATTGCAAAGTCCGGAAAAAATTTATAAATACTATATCTTCACAGATTAACATCGATTTAGTATATTATCATTCTTTTGTGTTTATAATATGATTTAAAGTAAAAATACAATCAAAATATTAATACCTGAATATTCCTCTTGAAAGAACTTTCAATTTTAAATAGAAAAAGATACAAACGTTACCGCCATTATTTTTAAATCTGTATCCCTCTAATATTATTGGCTAACACCAGGGACAACATACTTTCATATTTGGCACAAAATAAAAACTTAAATCTCGTATTAAATTAATTTTATATTATTTAAATTTATACTGTAATAATTAAAATTTGATATTTTTATCATAAAAAAATATAATTCGATTCTTATTTAATTTTGTATGAATGAAATACAATATTATAAAATTTTATATAACTTTCAAGAAAACTTGGAAAAGATCTAAAAGTTTTATATCTATTTTTTTTATTACTGTAATTTAAATTATTTTACATATAATGAAACATTTATGCAGTTAAAAAATGAAATCATAGAAAAATATGCTATTCGTAATTTTAACACTAGATGGCAGCTATTTTAAGAAAATCAATTCCTGATTTACACGCTATCCAGGTGAAAAATTTTTAGGTGTTTGAAACATTTTTAAAAATCGTTAATAAAATTTGTTAATAGCGATTTACAGTTACATATAATGACATGATTATTGAGTTAATTTAAAATTTTTACAGGGTAAGGTGTAATTTCAATAGAATTCTGATCCATATTGTTTCATGCTGTATTGCAGATATATTGCATGGATGCAGCAATCTTTTCATTTTATTGAAGAACTGATTGTAATTCATATAATGCGATAAACAGATTATATATGTATAAGTATATGATAATTTGTATAATAATATAAGGAAATGATGCAATACCTTGCAACATTTCCAATAGTGATTGGTGAAATGATTCTTTTCAAGGAATCAAGGCCTTTGATTCGACTCACTTGAAAGATTCAATCATTTGATTCGATCTTTTTATTCAATTCAATTTTTGAATGGGAGAATACAGGGCTGGCTTATTCACTATATAGCATAGTCATGTCCTAGGGATCCTCAGCAATATGGGATCCCAAAAGCAGGTTAAAAATTATTGAACAAATTTATTATTGAAAAATTATAATTTAAAAAAATTTTGTGCTTAGGAGTCCCAAAAAGTCCTAATCTGGCCTGAAAGAATATATTCATTGACACTGTGATTTGTATTGAATTAATAAATTGTACTAACTTGATAATTCATGTTGATTTGATGAATCATACTGACTTGATCATTTGTATTGAATTGATGATTTGTGTTGATTCAATGAATTTTGCCAATTCAGTGATTCATATTGACTAATTTGCAATTGCTCAAAGCATTCAAGATATCAAAATGTTTGTAAATTTGTAAAGATTAAACAATTTAATGAATATTGATTTTGACTTTTGAAATGAATCAATCAGTAAAACAATTCAAAGGATCTACTAACTGAAGCTGAAATATCATATGTTATAACATCAAATGAAATTTCAGTTTCAGTTCCAGGATTATATTATTATACTAATTCTGTTTCATATTTGTTAAAAGAACTATGAAATTCCTCCATTATTGGTGTTCATATAAAAACATTTTCCAAAATGTTTGACATCTTCCAAATGTTTGAAAAATTTATTTGAGCCATTCAAGCTTGATTTACTGATATACATTCTATAATCTCGCTGACCCTTCAAATATGTGGCAGTCAGTGATAGGGCCTAAAATGGATTCTGTCATTTAGTAATTTGGCCAATAATTAGAAAGCATTGTTAGAAAAATAAAGGATTGTTTTAACACTCATCAATCAATAAATTTATCTAACATAATTATTCAAATTAAAACAAAATATATAATTTATTCTCCCTTTGGATTCGTGCCTTTACATGGCAAAGGGATTGCATGCTCCAGTGATCTTTCTGAGTTGTTGGTTCAACTTTGCCATAATGACCAGACCTGACAGTAGTGCGTGGGATTGTTTAGAACTCTTAAGGGGGCAACCCCTCTATCAAACTGTACCATTGTTGGCTGATCACCAATATGGTGAATTATAATCATGATTTTCAAAACTCAAAAGGGAAAATAGTCCTGGACTGGATAGAGGACAACAAGAATGGAAATGGAAGTACAATGGAGATTGGGTGTAGATGAGTTAAAGGGAATAAGCAAGAGCTTGTGAGTGAAATTTGCAAAATATAGGCTGGATGGGCTCTGTGTGAGTTAAACATATTGAAATAGGTATACATTTGAGTGTGTAAGGAATAACATGAAAATATGATCTGGAGTAAAAGATAATGATCAAGTAAGAAATAGTGCAAATGTTTTGAAGAGTGAGAGGACAAAAAAATGTATGTTAGAATATAACTGTGTGAATGATAGAATAATATGGATAAGATGAAACTGGGATTACAGTGTATTTTTGATGATGGTATATTACTGATGGTACAAGTCAGAATGAAAAAAACAAATTTTTCTATGACCTGAATGATGTGATAAATGAAACACAATGAACTGAGCAAGTGATTGTGGCAGGTGATTTGAATAGCAGAGATGGTGTAGAGAGAGATGGAGTGGAAGGATTGATTAGGAAATATAGTTATTCAAGAATGAATGCAATTGGGAACAACTGTTGGAGCATGTGCTGAAAGAAGTTTGTTTGTCTCAAACACTTTTAATCACAAGGTCATCTATCAATATATGTGGAAAAGCTGTGGAATATGATTGATTTGATTGTATGTGATAAAAGATTTTGAAGGAAGGTTATGAACATAAGAGTGATGAGAAGTTCAGAGATAAACTCAGTAAATTTGATTCTATCTTTGCATCTCAACATTCTCTCACCATATGAACTTTCATCTCTCAATAGATTAATTTCTTTCACTATCTGGTTATCTCTAGAATGAATCTACTGTGAAGGGATGGAGAAATATAAGGAGGACAAAAGAACTATGGATGTGAGTGAAAGTGGAAAATCTGTGTGTGAAGTGAAAGATGTAGGAGAAGAAAGGGTATGAAAAGTTGGGTCAAATGAACAAGAATATGTGCGATGTGGAAGCTGTGTGGACACACTTTAAGAAGTATGTAGTGAATGTTTCAAGAAAAATGGTTGGTGAAGTGTGAATAAGTAGGAAAAAAGGCAATGCATAGTGGAATTATGAGATGGCATGTGCTGTGGCTGATAAGAAAGCAAATTTAGGAATATTAAAAAAAATATGAAGGCAGATGAGTATAAGAAATGTAAGAAAGAGTATGCAAAGATAGCAAAAGAGAATAATGAGAGGGTGCCAAGACAGATGAGAAACTGCAGAATGATTTTGAAAGAAATAAAAGAATGTTCTGGAAGTATATAAAAAATTTGAGATGGGAACAAAATAAGAGTCTGTCTGGTTTGAAAGATAAAATGGTAGAATGCTGTGAGATGAACTAGGATAATTGATAGATGGAGAGAGTATTTCCATAAGCTTCATAAAATTATTTGAGAAAGAGATGAAGGTGAAAGTGAGGAGCTCAAAATGAATATAAGGAATGAATATGAGCATGAAAAATAAATCAGTGAATAAGTGGTTATGAATAATGATTATCAGATTGAAATATGGTAAGAGTCTTGGCATGGATTGCAGAGGCACAAAGGTGATGTATGATATCCCTATGACTGTTTAATATATATATGATGCATATGTAGAGAAAAAAGTTATGAGTGAATTGGGTGTGAAGGTGGATAGTGAGTGTGTGTGTGGCTGTATCTGATGACACTGTTCTTCTCTCTGAGAGTGAACAAAGTTTGAAGATGCTTATATCAGAGGAAACAAATGAGAATAAATGCAGAAGAATGCTAGGATGGTTGTATATCAGAATGTGCTAGTCTAAACATTAATGTTTGGAAGTGAGACCTAGGTAAGGAATGAAAAGACATCAAAAGTATTTGAGTGTAATGGCAATGAGATAATTGAGAAGTGTTGCTGGAGTGGCATGATATGATTGTATCTCAAATGATAAAATATGAAAACAAGTGAAAAGGAGTGTGATAGATGCAATATGCAAGTTAACTTTTAGGTGGTTTGGCCATGTAGAGTGAATGAGGGAAGAGCAAGTAACAAAGTATACGCACAAAAGAATGGAGAGAACAAGTTGATGAGTATCTGCAGATATATGGATTTCAGAGCCTGTATAAGAGGCATATGAAGAAAGAATAACTAGAGGAAGTTGTATAGTGTATAGAAATAGGGATGCATGACACCATCTGATTATTAGTATTTGTGTGTTTCTCTTTCTTTGTCTTTTCTTTTTTTTCCCTTTTTTGAGTACTGCCCATCTTGTTACAAGGGTAAGGGTGTAATGTTTTGTTGTTATTGTTGTAATTTACTGGCTAAAGATTTTTAAAGTAAACAAATCATGATGACAAAAGATAGTGATTATATTAGTTATAATAGAAGTTGAAATGAATCAAAAAGTGTGATTTGTTTTTTTCAGCATTACTTATTTCATTAATTTTTCCATTTATTTGTGTTTTAAGTTTTCTGTTTTTTGGAGTTATGTTTTATTTCCACTAATTTGAATTCTCATTTAATTTGGGTTAGCAATGATTTATTGTATTTGAAATCATCTTCTGAAGAAATTATTTTAAAAATTCATATGGTTTTATTTATTAATTTTTAGCTAAATTTATTTGATGTATTAAAAATATTAATTCAGATACTAATACTGATATCTTTGGTCACTTTATTTCTTATTCTTATCATAAAATTATATAATGAAATACTGTGTATGATTTATGTGACTATAAATCAAGTTACAAAATATAAATATAGAAGTATACAATATATTTTGTACACTTCTATATTTATATATTTCTACACAATATATTTTGTAACTAGATATTTATATTACAAAATATAAATATCAAGTTACAAAATATAAACATGTTCCTATATCTATATAAAGTCATCTATTTTATTCATAAGCATAGATTTTCACTGTTTATCTTTTTTAATTTTCTCTAGATTGAGAGATGATATTGAAAGTTTAGTAATACAGATATTTCATGACTTAGTTCCAGGTTGCACAATTTCAGATTTATGCATAAAAATTATTTTTCAAAAAATAATAATTTTTATACATTAACTTAATCTAAATTTTAAGTTTATGCATAAAAACCTTTTTTCTGAGTTTAAATATTAAAAAAGGAATTTTTAGTCAGGTTATTACACATTTAAGATTTTTTACATTATTACTTCTAATTCATTATCAGAATAATAAATTTATATCAATGAGATTAACATATGCTACAACAACTGTCCTAATATAATGAAGATTGTATATATGCATTGTTATGATAGTTGTTATATAACATCTATCTAGTAACAGACTATATATACACCATCTATTATTATTATTATTTTACTATAATAATTAAGTGATGATTTTATTATAAATTCAGTTTATGCAAAATTTGAGTTTACACAAATTCTTCTAGAAAATAACTGCTGCATAACACTGAGAATGTTTATTCAATAATATCTTAATTATTGATATTAAAATGGTTCTATGAAAACTTTTTTTACTGGAATATAGAGGATGTGATATGATATATTAATTACTTAATTTGTTCCAAGATAATGAGAAATTAATGTTTTTCTTTTAAAAATATAATTTATATTATTTAATCACATAATTTGAAGAAAATCAGCTTTATAATAACATATTAAATCATTAATATTAACAGAAATATTAGATACATAATGAAAATTATAAAAGAATACATAAATCATAGCATATTCTTTAATCTAAAATATGAATTGCTTAAGAAAAAAGACAGTTAAACTCTAAATACTGTTAAAAGGATGCTAAGTGGTTGAGTTTTCTGAATTCATGTAGAAATGTTCCAATTTTTAAAAATTGGTAGATATATCATAAATATATCCTTAATTAAAAATTCCTGTATTAATGAAAGTAATGGGAGTGTATTGCTAATCAATACTATTGCTAATAGAGATTTCATTATATCTTATTCTTTTGAAATGCATATTTTATAATAAACTGCTTTAAATTATATTTTCATTCATAACATTTAATGTAATAATTTAATATTAAATGTTTATATATATTTATTATTTGAAAACTTATAAAATTCAATTTTAAATCATTATATTACACACTTAATTATGCTAATAAAGTAAATATTAAATTCATTTTAAAGCTGAAAACAACCAGACTAGATTATGGATATGATATATTCATATAGAATATTCTGAAAGATAAATGTGATTATTTACATAAAATATTTTTATTATACAATTAATTGTTTTTATGATGATTGTATCCTGAAATTATCATATATAGTTATGAATATTTGCATAAATACTAAATAACAACTTTAAAATAAGCATTTTATAGCAGTAAACTCAATAGATACATATATTTTTAATTTTATTTTGTGAATTTTATCTCAATAGATTTTTTTTTTTATTTTTATTTTGCACCATCCTCAGCTCTATATGTTATGTTAACATATAGTGCCGAGGATGATGTATAGCTGAAAGTACATAAAAAATCCATAAAAAATATGGTATATAGTAAAAAAAAAATCTGTTGAGTTTATTGCTATAAAGTGCTTGCTTTAAAGTTGTTATTTAATGAACTTAAGCAGTTTGATTTTGTAAGTTACAATAAATATTAAAATAAATAAAGTTTAAATCTCTTTTTATAATGTAGTAGTTAATTACATATATATACACATACATATAGATAAATGAATATTTGAATAGTATTATTTTCAATAACTTAGATGATAAAAATTTATTTTTTTACAACCAGAAATATTTCAGAAAAATTGAAAATAGTTAAAGTTCTATTATTAGCAATTGTGAACCTGCCTATGTTGTGGCATGATGTCTTCAAACTTAAGATATTAATCATATCAAAATAAGTAGCTTATAAACATAGAAAATCCAAAACTGCTTATAACAATTATGTCAGTTAACTTGAAAAAACAGCACTAGATTGCAGCTTAACATAAAATATTTAATAAACCAAACTATTGCTAACGTTTTCGGCTACATAGCCATCTTCAGGCACAATCAAATCTACACATTCGAAAAAAGAACATACAGTTTCCATGACAACTAACCAATTATGATGACATCACATATAATAAGGAGTAAATAATTAAGATTTGGTTATGGTTTCATGTAAGAAAAATATTAAATAACAGAAAACTATTAATAGTACATTATAACATTATTACAATACTGTTCATGCACACGATTGCACGATTTTGTTAATTTTATGAAGCCCTAAGCTTGCTGTTACTCTTCATGGTTTCTTTATATTTTTGCTTATGGCATGTTTTCATGGTTGGGGGGCTCCCATGCCAGTTGGTCGTTCAATAGCTTCCTTCTTTCACTCTGCTTCAAAACCTCATATATAATACATTTAATGTTTTATAATGTTTAAAAGTTATATTATGTATAATGTAAATTATATATATATGATGTTGTATGTATTTGGCAACACCAGAAAGGACTGTCTGGCAATGCGGATGATTTTGTATCAGTTAAGTTCAGGTCATAGAATAATGAATCTTTCTCAACTTGTATCAGTAGTTTATCATTTAATAATAATATAAAGTACAACATATGATAAGTTTTTATATTGAACAGAAATGCTGAAGCATTTTAAATAGAATGTATTCTATTCTATATATTAGTTGTTAGAACTGAAGATGGCTTTATGAATCCAAAAACATTATTTTAAGTCTTTTACAAATTTTTTTTTTTGTCAAAATAAATGCAACTTTCTTATCAATAAATGCTTATTTTTGATTTACTATATAGAAGTTGATTCTGTAAATTACAAAATCAAAATTCATAATTCATTTTGCACAGGGTACCCAATAAAAAAACAAAAGATTGCAATTAGAAATGCTTTAACATCAAAACAATGCTTTCTATATTTATAAATCCTTTATGAATAATCTTGAATTCAAAATAAAAATACATTCTTCAGATAATAAAAGATTAAAGATTATTCATAAAAAATTTACAAATATAGAGAATATCAGTCTTATAAATGATTGATTCACAACACAATTTAAAGTGAAAAACTTGATTTATTAAATAATTAAAGTACTTTCAACTATAGTAAGTCATCTTCAGTAATTTTAAGAAAATTGTTACATATAGAACATCTGTTTAAATTATTCGAACGCATGTGTTTTTTCGTTATAAAATAATTTATAACGAATGGGTCTAAAAATACGACACAGACATCTTTTGGAATCGAGCCAAAATCGTAAAATCAGTTAATAACATAG
>AYEL01079815.1:0-63292 GCA_000484575.1 Olivierus martensii | reverse complement strand
TTTTTTAAATTCAAATTATGTTCTTACTAAGTTTTACGTTCGAATTCTTATACGTTATGTATGATTTGCTGAAGATGGCTTAATAAAGCTGAAAGATCTACAAGTTTACTAAAATATACTGTATTTTCCACTTTTAAAATTGTGCTGAATTTATTTACTTGTAATAAGAAGTGGGATGAAATTATACAACGATTAGCCAATATTAATATAATCAAGTGAGGACAACTTATGAAACTCCTAAATAGTCCTGCACATCACTTTATCTAGGTTTTAACTTCTGGTCATAATGATAAAGATGGACTACCAACAATTCAGAAGACCTAAATAAAAAATTGTATTTTAATATAACTATCTCATAAAAATTGAGAAACAACAAATATCACATAAGTTTTGAAACTTTCAGTATAAATAAGATAATCTGCACAAAAACTATTAGGAATTGATAAGAGTTTAGATATGCTGAAGAACATCAAAATGGATATAAAACAAGAAATAAATCTGTATAATCCCCTTTAAGAAGTTTATTATTAATTGCAAGAAGTAAAATTTTTAAATTTTTAAAACCTGTCTTATAACTTTACAATATCTTAAAATAATTATGGTTTTAGCACTATTTTACTGTGAATAGTGCTAGTAACTATAGTTATTTTAAGATGAAAAATATTATATATTTGCAATAATTTATAAAAATTAAATAAATCACACTTTCAAAAAATAACTGTTTTAATTTTAAAAATAAAGAATTTATTATTATTAATAATTTTAAATACATGCTTTTTCATCAAATGGATAATTAAGTTAACCTTAAGTCTATAAATTTAAATCGATTTCGATTAAGTTGATAATTTTTAGCATTTAAATTTTCAAAAATAATAATTGCTAATCTTATCTAAATTTCTTAAGTTCTTTCTAACAAAAATACAGGTTGACATTCAAAAATCCGGCAACCGAAAATCCGGAATCTTCAGTATTCCGGCATGAATTTCAGGAGCGTATTTTCAAATTTCCCACACTGTCGCAGTACTGTTTTCTGGAGGTGCCGTTGATGTTTTGATGTACACCATTCTCAGTTGTTCGGTGTTGCTTGTCACACTAACACATAGCTCTGCTCATTCCTTCTTTTTTTTTAATATTTATTTTTTTTCCTTTAAAAGACTGTAAATGTGGTAATTTTCTATTAAATATATACAGCATATATAAACCTTCAATTATCCGGCATATTCAAAAATCCACCACTCCTCAGGTCCCGAGCTTGCCGGATTTTTGAATGTCTACCTGTACTGTATAGGCAAAATTTGATGTTAGCAATAACCCATAAATATGTTAAGTATACATATTCATTATAAATAGTTATTTTACATATCTAGAGTTTAATACTATATATTGTTACTAAAATTACTAATCTATTAATAATATCTAACTTCCATATATTAAATAATATTAATGAACAAATATTGGCAAAAATATGCCACATTCTATTTATTATTGCTGTATATATGCAAACACTGAATAAATATTATATATATGAAAATATAGATTACAATAAGAGAATTCAAAAACTTAAACATGTAAATGATTGGCAAAAAATGGTTGATTAATACAACCATTTTTTGCCAATCAGTAAGATATTTTCAGTCTTGGCTGAAAATGATTTTGATATATTTTTACTTATCTAGATGTTTTGAATTCTCTTGTTTTTGTAGAATACAAGATGGATGAGATTATTATAGTATACTAACTATAAAATAAATTATTCTACAGAAATATAAGACAAAATAAAAATTCAGATACATGGATTTTCCATATGCTGAGTTTGAAATGTTAATGCACAAAGTTTAACAAATGATATATGCATTAATAAACTACTGTATTATAATTTATTTTATCTGAACCTATTATTCCTGTTACTGAAATCCATTTGATATAGATTATTTTGGTCTATATTATGAGTTCTATTATTAAACACAATCGATTTTAAATAGTATTTCAATCTGTTTAACATCCATAATTCAAAATATGGAAGAAACTACTTAGATATTGATTTAATTTTTATTCACAATCAATCATGATTGTTGCAAGGCATTGTGAAAGTTGAAAAAGTTGCTTCAAAAATAATTTGTGACATACATATATACACTGTATATCATGTATATTTTTGTGTAGATTGTTGACAACTTTTAGAAGCAAGTGATTGTGTCAAATATTTCCAAGAAGAGAAATATAAACGCGCATTCTGTCGTCCCACTAACATACTGGTTAAGATGGTATATCAGTTAAGGTCGACAACCTTGTCATAAATTGCAAACTTTCACACAGGAAAAATCAATATACAGAGCTATTTTACTCAATACAACGTTTCTCTCCGATGGTACGTTTTCATTCGTAATTTTTACCGATAATGTATTCCAAAATCAACTTTAATTAGAAAATATTTTAACTATTTAATTTAAAACATTCAGTTTGAGAAAAAATATTTTCCATTTAAATTAATTCTAGAAAATAACTTTTAGGTGTTTGCTAAAATCACAATTTTATATTTATCTAGTTTTTCTAATAATAATAAAAAAACGTAAAAAAATTAGAAAATCATTAGTAGCCTAAAACCCACTTTTTGGAATGAAACTTTAACTATGATCTTTTAAATAATCCATAGGCCACTCCAAAAGTGGGAAGGGCTCTCTTAATTAATTATGCATTTTGTTATCGAATTACTTCGGTGAAAAGGAATAAGAGAAAAATTAATATTTGTCAGAGGTCATGATCGTCTTAGGGGCTTGTCTGAGATAAGTTTCCAGCGTGCATATAGCAAATTAACATTTAAATGAGATCACAAAATCTATAAGCTTAGCAAAAAAAAAAATCCTCTGTGATATTAGTTGTACTTGGCCATGCGCCAGTTATTGGCTTTTACTATCGTTACAATCTAAAACTTGACTGTAACCCAATCGTAGCAGTCGATGTAACTCCTTACTTACAACATATTACACCCACGTTTAACGTTACATTTTTAAAGCCGTGATCTGGAATATCGTCTTTTACCACTTTTTCCATTCTGTATACCTCTCTAGTAATGCGAAACTGAACGAATTCAAGCGAAAATAAGTCATTTCCAACACAAAAAAAACAGAGTGCTGTAATCACAATTCAGTGAGAAAAACAGCGATCTGCAGAACTTTTATTCTTAAAAATTAAAAATAAATTTTTATTAACCAAATATCGATCGGACTCACGTTCAGATAGTTAAAAAAAAATTAATCCTTTAAGTTATTTTATAACAAGAACATTATATTTTATTCGTTTTTACCATAAGAGAATAATAAAAATTACTTTATTGATCAACTGTACTATAAATGAAGGTAAATTAGTTTATGTTAATTAATATATCGCAAAATTGATATATTTTGTTTACTTTGCTTATACTTAATTGTTAAGTTAAAAATTGCTGCTCCTTACTCGAAGACTTTTTTAAATTCTTATCGTTTCTTTGAATAGCAAATTAAAGATATTGCATTTTTTCGATATATATCAACATTAGGAGATTGGTAGAGAGGAATGGTTATTATAGAATTGAAAAAAAAAATCAATATTCATTTATTACAATTTTTGAATATTTTTATAAACTATATTTTCTGGTTTCCCCTCTTTCTCTACATGGGATGACAATCATTTAAATAACTTTTGAATAGACGGATAGTCATTTATAACATTTTGAATGAAAGTATTTCTTGATGATAAATTTTTTAGATGTTAAAATAATGAATAAAACTACTTATTTGTAGATATCATTGTCTAGATAAGGTTATAATATAGTTAAAAGTAGGTAGGATTGTAGGAGTATAATATAAATGATTTATGCCTCAATGCATTGAATACATAGCTCTCTATAGTACGGTTATATAAGACAAGCATAGAATTTTACTTAAACGTCAAATATAAAATCTATTAAGTCGAATTTATTTTAAAATTTATGCGATACAATTTTAATACTTTTTCGAATATAAATTATGAATTTCTTCAAAACTAGTGTTTTTTTCTTAATAAATACTAAACAATAATAATACTTCCGTATTTTTTGACCATTTGAAAATAAGCATGCAAAACAGTTATGGCTACCTCACTGTTTCTAATCATACATCTTACGATTAGTGTAAACGGGAGTTCTGTATTTCTTAAGCTTTAGTGATTGCCCTTACAACAACAGGATGAGTCATAACCAACCAACGACTGGTTTAACAGGAGAGAGTGAGCACAACTATAGTAATGAGAAAAAGTAAATTTCTCAATGAACCTTTAGCTGCTTTTGAATTGTAAACTCACCTGAATGATTTGATTGAGATCTCGTACATAAGTCCTTTCAGTTTCTACTATTTCTAACAGAACTCTGTCTATATGGCTTAAATTAGGATCACACCATTTAGCTTTTCCTGACTGTTGATTTGTGGTAGGATTATTAGATTGGGGTCTGCCACTATCTTCGCTAAATTCGTCGTCTTCTAGACTTTCTATACTGGCCAGATAAGACTTTTTAACATCGTTTCTGGGTAGTGATGATGATGATGACGACGATGACGACGACACAGAACTAGTACTTAATGGTCGCTTCTTCTCTTGATAATGTCCCGCTCTTGGATCGGAATAGCATCTAGTATCGCGCACTCCACATTTATCTCTCATAGTTACAATTTTAGAAGGATGTTCAATCTTCTCAGTCTTATTTTTAGCTAACAAATTGTCGTACATGTCTAAAAGTACGGACGCTATGTCCACCGACGTACCTAGAATTAAAACAATTGTTTATATTCTTGTTGCATTGCAAAATTTTAAATTTAATCTAAATAAAATGAGTCAGTTAAAGCAGAGAGAAATGAAAGAATGATGAGTTCTGGCAAACATCCAATGTTTCTAATTATAGAATTCGAAAGAGGAGGGAAGTGAAGTTTATGTTCTCGGTTATTCGTCTGTATTAGTTTTGAAATTATTCACTTTGGGAGTCCAATGTGCGATATTTTATAGTTCAATAGCCTCTAACTAAAATCGAAAATTCATCTGGAAAGTTTCTGTTATAGATAACAATAAAATATGACTAAAAAAAACAAGTAGAAAAAAGTGGAGTAACTAACATTAGGAAGTCGCGTCTCGGGTTAGCGACCTTGTTCGGTTTGTTTTTACAAAAAGCAGGCATAGCAATCAACGAGTGAGTCAGGTTTAGCCTCAAGCCAGGTGTCTCCGAAAAGCTGAAGGTCATCAGATGTGGTGGACAGGTGTTGCCTCCAAGGTTGCAAAGAGAGAGAGAAACTAACCACACATTATCACATTTGTTTTCATGAAAAAATAATTTTATGAGAATGATATGTCAATTCTTACCAAATAATTATTTTAATGAAACCTTAATGCACATTTTCAAAAAATAACAGCAATAAAAACAATTATTAAATTTATTGTTTATGAATTTTTAAGCTACTAACCTACAGTGATATAATTTCCATAAAGGTTAGAAAAACCCTGAATCTTAAATGCAGATAATTACCGATAACAGACTGTTTATTAGACATTTCCATAAAGGTTAGAAAAACCCTGAATCTTAAATGCAGATAATTACCGATAACAGACTTGTCTATTTTATTAGACAAATAAAATTTATTAAAATACTGTAATAAAACGATATTTCATGTTTTGTAAACAGAAAATCTTATTATAATACCGTATTGTATTTTCTTTTGATGATAATTACTAATCACAGATCTTTACTATAGTATCTAAAAAATTATTTAAACCTCCTAAAGTAAAGTCTCTCAATAATCTATGTCTAAAGACATAGGTTTCAAAAAGAAAGTATTGTATTCAGTTTCCAACTTGAAATAATATATCCTTTTCTAAATAACAAAATATTGTTCAATAATTTGATAAAGTATTCTGTCATTTTCGAAAAGAATAATATTAATATGTAGAGTAATAGTTTACCAAAGGGATTTGCTACTCGACCAACAAATCGGAAAACATCTTACCTCTCTCATGCTTCTGACTATGTCTGTGTCTGCCAGATATGCCTTTCTGTAAAGCGCTACCCAATTATCATACAGCTGACGGTCGCCATCTGCCCCACTCCGGTAGATAAAAGACGAATGGCAGCTGACATGTGAAGAGAAGGAAAAAGGGCCAGGCAGGGCAAGTGCATCACCTGCCTATAAATTCATAAGGACACGTGGCTGTCTCGTGCATACCTTTTATTCCTTCTCACTTATCAGGCAGGTGTGACAATGTCCCTAACTGAAAAGCCATAATTAAATCCTTACTGCTTCTTAGGAAGAAGTTTTGTGAATAACACGTTCCCATAGCCTCAAGACACGATCACGAAAAAAAAAATTCCTCCCTACAGCCACCATCAAACTCACAATCGAAAGAAACTTAATTATCAAAAAAAGAAAGAGAAAAAGTCCATATAAGAAAGTTTTGATCATTAGAATTTTTATTTTCCTCCTTGAAAATTCGTACCAGGAAAAATACTTTCAAGGTTATTCAGTAACTTTATAACATTCTTCAATATGGAGTTTGGCATGGTCATCTGGATTATTTATCCTTCGATCTTACCTAGAGTAGACATGCAGTCTGCTAGACCAATTAACATGAAATTAATATCGCTCAACGGAAATCATAAAACGAGTGGCAGAATTACAAATTTTGTAATAAGATGCGAAAATTTTTTATACGATCCTACTCGTATTGAATTTATCTTACATATAACATTTCTTTAATGGAAATGTCCTCTCTATATAATCCAGTCTACTTATTAGACACCAACAATATCGTGAACTGATATAGAAAATTCTCTAAAACATAGTAAGGTCCTATACAGATTCTCAGAAAATTTTTAAGTGCAGTATTTAATGACATCCCAAAGACCCAATTCAAAATTGTGTAGGTTTTAGTTCACCTGCATTCCTAATATGATTTCAACAGTGTTACCTTAATGAAAACTTGATTTTGGATCTCTGGAGAAACAAGAGAGAATTGTAATTTTATCATTTGTAGTATCTTTTAATAGAGCTAACCGATAGTTTGCTCCAAGGTTGTATAGAGAATCCAAGATTTTTTATTAAACCTTTCATTAATATTGCTAATATAAATAGGATTAAACTCAATCTATGATCTTTGTATCAAAATACCAGCAAAATTCTCTCTGAACAATCTAAATTTATCGCTCTTAAAACTGAATTATTATAAAATAAAAATAATTTTGGAAATCATGCATGCTATCAAAAGAGTTTATTCCATTTATAAAAGAAAAAAATATATAAAAATGTAATTTCTTCAATTTTTCAAAATAAGAAAGCGCCCTTACCTCATATTCATTTTGTAAATACGTATGCAAACTCATACTAATACTGTATACAGAAAACATTTAGAACAACGGAGTTTGTTGTCAACTGGTTGAAACTCCACCTAAACAGAGTACAGGTATATTGACGTCATCGTCCGAAACATGTACAAAAATTATCAATTCCACTTTCGACACTCGATTATTCGATTTTCTAAAATGTCGCGCGATCCATTCCCTAGATTTCTGCTGAATCCAAAAAAAGAAATATGATACGACTCATTGCGTCAAAGGGATTTATTTGTAAAGAGGAAAACACAATTCGATATCGGCGGGTTGACAGATTTCACTTTTTGCTGCGTATTATTTACGGTTTGACGTTAATAATTATATTACCACTTCTGAGTATTGGTAAGGTGGAGAACGAAAAATGTAACAAAAATAAATCTATTAGTTGAAAAACTATCGTTCTAACGAATTTTGGGACGCAACCCACACACAGACACACAGCCATAATAATCAGGTTTTAATGATTGAATACATTAAAAAAAAACTTGCCGACCAATAAAAAAACGAGAACATTATTCAAATTTACATACATATTTATCGATTAAGTTATTGATTTGGAATAAAAAGTGATCCAGATCGAATTACTGCACTGTATATCGATCTGGATCACTATCCGTTTCGATCATATATATCGATATTGGAACTTTAATTTCCGATTAATATCGTTTATTTTATGAATTATTTTTTAACAATATAAACGAAAACATTGTTTAAATAACTTTTAAGCAGGTGTAACACACAAAGATGCCTTTATGAGGCGTGGTAACAGTTCCAAGTAGGTTACTGAGAATACGAAATTGACTTGCTTTTCACCTGTCCGGAAACAAAACAAGTATCATTTAAATAAGAATATACGCTAGATTATGGAAATATGCAAAATTAAAATCAGGAAGAAGTTGTTTAAATTCGTTAATAATGAGAAATCGTGTATTATTTTACATACTTGTGCAAATAAATATTTCTTTGCCTGGGTTTTTTATAAATAGCGTTTCACAACCTTACTGGCTATAAATAGTGCTGTTCTCAGCGACAAGGAATATGTACTGTAGTAACTGTAGTAGTTGTTGTAGTAGTAGTAGGAGTAGTAATACTGTAGTAGTAGTCTAAGATAGTATAACCAAACCAAACATTCAATAACAGAACGTTTTTATTACATCATCTTTGATTCTATAAATGTGTAAGCATTGATGTATATTTAGTAACGTCTACATAATATTAATTAAATTATTATTAAATGCAATTATGTGACAATTTTAAACATTAAATATAAATATTATAATTCAATAAAATTTAAAATAAAAAGAAACAGTAAATGGTTAACAATTAAAACTATATATAAGCCAATTTACAAGAAAGCAAGTAAAAAGATAAAGATATACAAACACTATGCGAATGGGAATTCAGAAATATACTGTACAGAATTTGAAAGAGAGTAGATTTTTTCTAACACTAATACACTAACATTTTCTTACAAATTAAAAAATAAAAAATAAAAAAAAATTAAAAAAATTAAATAAAAAATAAAAAAATAAAGAAAAAATAAATTATTAGTTTTAGGTAATAACATAGTTATAAGTCTTTTACTAACTTAAAATAAGTTTCCTCTTCTTACTAACACATGTTCCCTAAATTTAGTTTCCTAATTTACTAACTATTTCTTACTAACATCTTGCCATCTTAACCTCTCTTTTTACTAACGTTATCCTAGCTCCCTTTCACTTACACTGTAGGTTTAAGTACTTGCTTTAGTCATCATATAGGTCTTGTTTAATAGATATTTTGCACTTTATTTTATTTTATTTTTCCTTACTCACTTCCCCTATTTCAGCTCCCTTAGTACTCTTTTTGAGTGGAGAGGGGCATTCTCTTTAGCCACCAAGCTTACAAAAAAAAAAAAAACGTTACGTTTTATTAAATCCAGTCAGTGTACTCTCTTTAGCCACCAAGCTTACAAAAAAAAAAAAAAACATTAATTTCTTTTCTTTATTGAATATGTTAACACTATTTACTTTTTCTTATTATTGAATATATTACTAGCATTTACTTATTAAATTAAATAGTTTAATAATAGTTTTTTAGTTTTGCAATTAAAAACAATTATTAAAAATATTTTTTGTTTTTAATTGAATATAATAAGCATTTTGGATTTACTTTTTATCGTTGTAGAATTGTCATTTTAAAACTCATAGAATATTGGAAATGAAGTAGTGTATCCAGAAAATTTATTTCAATTATAAACCCATGATTCAAATAAGTATGAAGAATGTGTTGGTGAAAAGAAATTAGAAGTGGGGCATGAATTTATGGATACAAAATAAACATTCAGATTAAGCAAAAATAAATTTTCAAGTACTTTAGAATATACTGTATATCAAATCATTAAGTTCTTCCTGAGGCTAAAGAAAATTTTATTTCACTTTGTTCAGCCTGAATAAATTAATTTGTGTAATACTGTATAATGATTTTTTTATTTTGCATTAAATGATTTTTTTATTACTAAAATAAATAATTTATAAACTAATAAAAATTTCTTTTGAAATTGGCAAAAATAAATTTAAATGTTATTTATATAAATTTAATTTGTCACTTCTTACTTTCATAATTTTTTCTTTTGTTTTTATTATTCTATTATTTATTATAATAACAATTTCCTATATTCTTCATTCAAAAAGAACTTTGTTCTGCTTATTTATGTCCATATTGAACTGTAGTCCTTATGCATTTCTTTTTCTTTATTTATAGGCAATATATATGTTACACTCAAAACCTGATTTCAGGTCAGACTAATTTTGAATATGCCAAACTAGTATTGACTAAAGCTGAAATAGGAAGATATAGTTTTGTTGTAGTGAACTTTGGCAAAATTATTTGATGAGAATTACATTTATACTAGCAATGTGTGCCCAGTGTTATCTGGGCATAGTTGAAAACATATACAATATATTAGAAAAACTTGGTTTTGATTATTTGCTTTTTGAATTCTCCTACAGTTTCAGTCATTCAACTGTTCTTTAATGCAACTCTTATAATTTTAGAAAGTTTGCAAACTAATAAGTCTGTGTCTTTCCATTCATTGATTTTAAAAAGATTTATTTAGAGAAACATTTAAATTCATTATGCTGTGATATTTTGTACTATACATACTGAAAATTGATCATTTTATTGATTTTCACTGTATTAGCTCCATAAAGAATTTTTTAATGCATTGATTTCATTTATTTCAAATCTCTTGCTTATTGAAATGTTATATTATCATTAAACTTATTAAATTACAATTGGCTGAAATTATTTCTTCTTTCTGAATTTATTAAAGTATAAAATTGTGAATCCATTTATTGACATTATGTCATGGTAATGTCATTGGTGTGCTTACATAATATCATCACAATGTGATATCATTTGTTATCTTATGATGATGATAGGGGATTTTGTGATGACATCCTAAATTTAAACAAAATCATTTTGCCATATAATTTATTTATTATAGCATTTGTAATCCATTGGGTATTTTGTGTTCAATTTTAATGTAGATTTAATCAGAATATCAGGACATGATGATGTCATCATTGCTGTGATATGATGTCATAGTGACATTGTATTGATGTGATTGCAACATCATATTGAATTCAGAAATCACTCTGAATGATTTAAATGAAGGAAATTTCACTGCCATCCCAAAATGTCTTAGTCCCTGGGCCAATCTCAATCCAGGGTAGCCTATGTTACTCATGGAATTGAGGGAATTTTTCCATACAAAGTTTGATCTGAAGGGGTCAATCAGTGGAAGTCTTTACAGAATAGACAGGTAGGCAGACATTGCATTTCATATATATGTATGCATGCAGAGAATTTCAGAGAAAATGCAAGACCCAGGGCAACTAATATTTTTGAGGCCCTTCAAAAAAATAAAACACAAAATTGACAAATATGCAATGGTAAGTATATAAGAAAAATAAAATATATTGATAGAGAACTTCAAATTTTGACAAATACTGAAGTTGAACAGTATAAAAATATATAAATATATTTTTTTCTAATATATTGAGTTATAAATTGAGGCCTCTAAAATCGTGAGGCCTGGGTCAGACGCCCTTCTTGCCCCCTCTCTAATAACCACTGTATAGTATGTATGTACTATTCAATTCACCATATTGTTTTTTAACTAAAAGTTGCAACTATTAATAAATTTTTATAATTTGATATTTTTCTTATAAAATGAATGATTGGAAAGATAAATTTATTTAATTTATTGATGCAAAAACATTAAAATACCTCATAGAAGTATTACTATATATTAATGAAGGAAATGAACAATGATTTCATTCATGTGGTAATAGCCATAATTGTATTTTAATGAACTCCAATAAGATTTAAGAGATAAAAATGTCCTGAAAAAGCTGCAAAAATCTTTTTTTTTTTTTTTGCACTCAAAACTGTATTAAACATAAAACTAATTATTATTATATTAACATCAATGTGGGCACAGAGTATCTCTGGAGCAAAGTGCTATGTCGGACACAAGTCAAAACATAGCTACTTGTGATGTTTAATTGTAATTTAACTAACTATCTGTGTCAGTGTTGAGAAACTTTCTTACTATGTTGCATGTATTGAGTAGAGATGCTTTTTGTAGGGTTATGTAGGTCTTGGGATGTAGATCTAGTGTTTTGAGGCTTTTGTGTAGTGTGTCAGGGATTACTCCTGTGGAGAAGAGAATGATTATTATTATTATTATTATTATTATTATTATTATTATTATTAATAGAATTACTACTATTAATAATAATAATAATAATAATAATTACTCTATATTATATTTAATATTAAAAATTTTAATTGAAGCTATATATTTTTTGTCAGTTTTTGTAATTTCAGTATAAAATTTTTTAATTACAATGAAACCTGGTTTATCAGATTCAAATTAAAAAATTCTGAAAATTGAATGGGATTGATCAAAATCTAGATAATTCTGAAAATGCATAATTTATATATAAATATAGTAAAATAGCTTACAAACATGTATTATATATTGCACATCTATCATCAAACAGTTAGAATTAGGACTTTTCACAAAAACATGCAATTAATTTTTATTTTTTGAATTTTAGTCACTAAGTATTCATATTAAGTTCAGTTCATCACTTTTGAATCTACCATTGCATTGTTACTTATATGAATGGTTATCTTGAAAAGCAATGAGAGCCAAATAGTAAATTTAAATTGTAGTTTAAATTGTAAAAATAAAATTTCTTTTTTATTTGAAATATATTTATTCTAATTAAAATATAAATCTGTAATAGTTAATTATAGTCAAAACTAATTTTATTGAATTCTAATTTTAAATTATCGGTAGTTTTGCTTTAATTTTTAGTCTAAATTAATATTGTCTAAATGTTTTAGGAAATATCAGTTTTGATTAGGAATAATTAGTATTGCTTAAATGATCTAATTTTTATCAGGCAAAACTAATTTAACTAAAATAGGTTTTATCTATAACATATATATTATTTCAATAAAATGATCTTTCATTTTTGGCATTTTATAACTAAATAATATTAATCAATCAATAAAAAAACTAATTATATCATTTCAGAGTACAAATTTTATGCATTTTCATTTTTCGTTCTTCAAAATTTTATCTTCCACTTTACATATTGTAATATAGTATTTGATTTCAAAAATATATAAATATTCCCTATATTCTGAATAATAATAATTTTGCAAACTATGAAAATTAACATTAGTTGGTGTAGGCCACAACTATATAAAGCACCAAAGTTATTTTTATATAAATAACATAAATTAGTATTTATAAATTATTATTTAGGATTACCCAACTTTAAAAGTTATGAAACTTTTGCTGTAATATATTACAATTACCATTACTGAAATACATTTTATAAAATAATTTTCAGCATATAAAAATTTGGTTTAATCTACTACATCAGCGCTTCTCAAACTTTTCCACTTGGCGACCCCTTTTACCCGATAAAACATTTTCACGATCCTGGATATAGAGCTTTATAAACTAGGAATATGAATTAAAACGAAGAACTGTATAAGCACTATTAGCAAGGTAACAAAAATTTTTATTGGCACATGTGCCAATAAAAGTTTTTGTTACCTTGCTAATAGTGCTTATACAGTTCTTCGTTATATGCAAAAAAGCAAGTGGTCTATATACTATGTTTATGAATTAAAACATTTGCTAAAATTTCTGCGACCTCCAAATTTTGTTACATGACTCCATATAGGGTCATGACCCACACTTTGAGAAGCACTATACTACATAATTCTTCTAGACTAATAAAATTATTTTTTAGATTGATTTTAATTATACTGCATACAATTATATAGTCTTTATTAAGTTATTCTGATAATATAGGAAATAGTATTTAGTGTTTAATTTTAATGTTTAAATAATATAATGAATTAATTACTAATTTTAATGCTACTTAATAAAATATTAAGTGCATTAAAATTTTCATTAGAGATTAAAGCACTTTTTCCACTTAATCAGATGAAATGCTTTGATTATACAACTTTTTTTTAATATTATAATATTTTTATCACTAGAAAAATTGAAATTGAATCAACTGACTTTGTTTCTTTCAGATTAATTCAATCCATTGAAAGTCCAATCGGATAAAAATAAAGAAAAAATTTTAAGCTATGCAAAATAAGCAGCTTAGATAAACTTTGTATGCATATTTCTTGCAAATTAAGATTTAAAATACTTTAATATAAATGGAAATGAACTATCAAATATAGACTTTTGTATTGTGAAAAGTTCTGATACTCTTGAGATTTTACTTCTCTTCCTATTTCTACTATAAGTCAGAATGAAGATATATATTATTTCATGTTTGTTTCACAGTTTGTTATTTGACTTTACTGTTAGGAGGAGCCATTCTGAGATAATACTCATATTTTTCTTGTCCATCCAAGAAACTTTAAATTAGTTAAAATTGTTATTCTTTGAATGATAATTAGTTTTTTTTGTATTTTTGATTGATCTTATGATAAAAAGCTATCTGATTATAAAATATTATGTTGTTAATCTTTTCTTTAATATCTATTCAACTAATCTTTAAAGACATAAAAATCATTATTGACTGCTTGATAGATCAAATAATACAAATTAAATAATTATTAAATTGATATTAAAATATACTATTCTTTCTTCATATTAATAAATCAATAATAAAGATCTGCAAGAAGATAGATAAATAATGGAATTTTTATAAATTAAATCATTGAAAAATATTTGCAACCTGCTAACATGTTAAATACATAAGATAATTTTGTTCGAATTTTCTAGTTTTAAAAGCTTTTTGATAACAATCATCATTATTTAATCTGGAAGCATGTGAATTCTTATCAAACTCTTTATGCATACATTATATTAAATTTTTCAAAATTTCTGATACTATGTTTGATTGTTCTTTATATTATCTTTTTTTCTATTACATAGATTTGATTGATTATCAGATTATAGTTAAAAATATTTTTCCTGATTCCAAGCCATCCTTTTATTGTCAAATTGCAAATGTACAAAAAATTCTAATAGGAAAATTTATTTTCAGAAATGTTTTGACGCTTAGTTGTCTGCTACAATTTTTTTAAAACCATTTTATAAAATAGAGAATTAAAACTGAAATTTTTACATCATATTTTTTTCAATTTTGGTTTTACTCTATAAGAAATTGTGGTAGGTTTACAAGAGAGTTACAATTTTTTTGTAAGTTTCTGAAAATAAACAAACCTTCCTGTTTAAGGCTTTCTGTGCACCTGCATATTCTGTTTATTAAAATGTTAATTTTATATTCTGCTTACAGTGCTAATTTTTGTATGTTTACTTTTCTATTTGATGTTAGTAGTACAACTGTTATAAATTCAGAAATAGTTTAAACTTATTTAAAATTTCCATAGAATCCTTTTGGGTATAAAATAAATAATCATTCAGATTTTAATAGCAATTCCAATAATTGAACGTAATGAAAATTTTTTTGCTTGAGTATAAGTGTCCGATTTATTGAATTATTGTTTTTTTTTTTTAAATTTAATATTATGAAGACTACTTTTTGAGATCAGTTTGAATCAGACTACGATATTATTTAATGTTTAGATGTGTTAGTTATTAATGAAAAAATAACATTTATTATTAGTTAATATTTATGTTGCAACATTTTAATCTTATTTAATGCTAACTTTAGATTTTAATTAAAGAATATTCTTGTGTTTATTAGATATTGATATTTTAATAACTCAATATTATAAGTAATCATGAATTAGAATATAACAGTATAAGAAAATTCAGAGAAGGTACATATTTGGATTTATCAAATTTTGTAATTTTGATGTGATTCTATTATATATCACAATATTGAATGATTTACAGGATATTTCTTGGAGTACTGCATAACTTCTTTGGTTTATACAGTAATCATTTTAAGCAGAAAATTGTTTCAATAAGTTGTTTTTATTTAGAACATAATTCTTGAGATATGAGAAATTTTAAGTTTCATGCTGGTAGTTTTTATAAAGTTATTAAAATAATTCAATGAATAGCATAAGAATATCAAAATATAATTTTAATCTTTTGATAAAATTAAAAATGTGATGAAATGCTATTTTCTATACAGAGAATAATTTAAAAAAATTGATATGAATAATTAATTAAATTTCTTTTAAAATTAAAAATAAATTCTTAATACCGTAATAACTTTGTTTTACCTAATATTTCTAGCTAAATATTCACAATGAGCTAATTTGGAGTTAATTTGACTAGAAATATTTGATTAATATATTCCCTAACTTTGTTTAATTATACAATTTATAGTCATGATATGGTAAATCTTGTGATTAATCAATGCAATTCTTACATATACAAACCTATGTATAGTAGTGCATAGTTTTAAAACAGGATAAAAGTGAACAGCACTAATAGCAGTTGAGTTAAACTAAAACAAACTTTATTTACATAGAAATCGCAAATGTTTTCGGCTGGATTGCCATCGTCAGGCAGTTCGTTCTAGAGAATTTTATTTAGAACGAACTGCCTGACAATGGTAATCCAGCCGAAAACGTTTGCGATTTCTATGTAAATAAAGTTTGTTTTAGTTTAACTCAACTGCTATTAGTGCTGTTCGCTTTTATCCTGTTTTAAATCCTCTGAGTATAAGCAGTTTTCAAGTTTTTGACATGTAGTAGTGCATAGGTCTGATATATTGGTAAGATTTATTTTCTATCTGATACCTTTAGTTTCAGAAGTTTACTATTATGCTGTATTAGGCAATCAATAGATATAATGTGTATATATATAAGATATGACTATATCAAACAACTTAGCCTGGAATGGAATCTCATTATAAGCCAAAACTGTTTTTTTTTTAATTCCCTGTTGTTTCAAATGAATAGGAATTAGAACATTTATTTAAGAAGAATTCCCCTAATTGTAGTTCATACATACATTATTCCAAAGAAAAATATATTACTGTTACATAGATAATGCTGACAATTACCAACATTAAATTTAAAATATAATATTTCTTAAAAAAATGATTATGATGGCAATAATTCTTAAAGTAGAAATATGATATGGTTCATCATCTTTATATATCTAAACTGAAGCTGTAATATTTTTTGTTTGATATTGAAATTATTGAAATATCTGCATTTATGAAACCTTGATCATTTGATAATTCAAATATAGCTGCACAGTTTATCTGAAAATCATCAAACATAAAACATTAATAAAAATCAAAATAATATATCAAATTTTTAGATAGTGAATTTGTATGATTAAATCTGTTAGAACCTAAGTTTCCTATCTGTTTTTTTATCACAGATTTTTGTATTCACCCTATTTTGCAAGTTTTTATGCAAAATCCATGATTAAAAAAAACGGATAGGAAACTTAGGTTCCACCAGATTTAAAAATCAAAATATTTATTATAATTAAGAAAAGTGCTTCTGGAAGTATTCTATCTTCAATTCCATTCTACTATGAAAAATCTTTCATTCAAAAGAACACTCATAATGTTGAATCAAATATTTATGAAATTATACAGTATGAAATGTAAAAATATGAATAATATGGGATAATTACATATTTATTAGTGTTGTATATATCATTGTATTAATAATTAATGTTGTTCATAGTTTTAATATTTCATATGCAATTCTATTAATATTTTACTCAAAATAAAGATTATTCTTTTGAATGAAAGATATTTTTAGTACACTGAAGATGGAACATGTCTGAAAGTATTTTTCTTATTTATAGTAAATATTGTATTTTATTTTTATAAATATTTTTCATTGATATCTAAAAACTGATTTTAGTTTTTATTATTCTACAAAAGGATCTATTCTTTTATTTTTTTTACATCTGATTATCATTGGAACTGTCTGTTTGCTATATTAACAAACTTTTTATTGTCTCCTTTGATATTACATGACATTACATAATTTTAATTTTTTAATTTATCAATCATCATCAAGCATCAAGTTTATGTGCATAATTTTATGATAAAACTTGCATGTATATTGAACTATCCCAATAAAAATGTATAATTGAATATATTGAATTGTCTTAATTATTTACATAAATTGAAGAGGTATTCCCCAACTTATGTAAATAATTTGGATTAAAAGTTATGTAATTCAAATTCTTCTAAGTCAAAAATATAATTTTTTAATAAAACTTCTGAATCAAAAAATCTACCAAGACTAAAGTGGACTATAGTGATTGCACCCATACCACATTATGACATTAAGTTATATTATTAACAGAAAGGGAGACAATGAAACTTAGAAAGATATTGCACCAATAATATGATGCTTAGGATCAATAAATAATAGACAAAACATAAATAAATCAAATAATATGAACTTTTAAGTGTAAACCAATTTGTTTAAATTTTTAATTTATAAATACAATAAATATCTATGCTTTAAACCTCAGATATGTGTAAATCAAGAAATATCTGTATTGGAAAACTACTACTGTCAAAATTGTTCTGCAATGATAACTTGATGTGATGAGCTGATTTGTCTAAAATAGAATTGAATGGGATAGTGGTAATTAATTCATAGATAATTTATATTCATAAAATAAAAAGATATTTTTATTTTCATAATAACTGTGTTAATTTCCAGACTATGACTCTTCCTGTTGGAGTGTGGATTTATTTATGATGATGTGCACAACTTAGCCAATTTGAGATGACATTTCTTGATTTATCTATTACAATCATATTGAAAACATTTATTAATTGAAAGATTCTTACTTTATATGTATGAGATAGGTAATAGTTATATTCCAATTTCAAGATATTCGAAATACTCTGACTGGCAGTTCTTAGGATACTTGTCATTTTGTTGTCAATCTGAATTTACTGTTCCAATATTGTCCTTATAAATGTATTTTTTATAAATGCATAATATAATGATTTATAAAATCTGGACTTTGCCATACAATATTAAATGGAAGGAAAGTTGAAACTGATGTATTCAGATAAGACCATCTATATCTTCCTACTTGTGGTGGGTCTAAGTCCAGTAAGTAACAAACATTAGTTAAGTCTTATATATTAACAAATCATTATATATAAATTAACAATACATCTTTACCTCTCCATCATTATACAAGTACTGAGTACAGGATAACTATCACTCTATGATCAGTATCTCTGTTCAATAGATAATATATTATGATGATGCATTGCAGCTGAGCTGCCTCTTATGTCTGCTTCTCTAAGAAGATATCACAAACTGGATATAATTTGAAAGTGAAGTATGATGAATATAGGTAGCAAGTCAAGAGAATCTTGCACACCTTATACAACTTAGAGATGCAACCAATCTGTTGTTGGATTAATCCATCTTTAGTCAAATAGTTTATAGAGACACTTATTTTGGGAGGGATACTGTGAAGTTTCCAACATGTGTAAAGTAATATCATGAAGGATCATTTTGATACTTGAGGCAAAAGATAGAAATAATAGTAGTATCACCATATGACTTTAATAAGGAAACTTGACAACTGTAATCTACATCCATTGGCATACTCCAGCTGGGGTCGGCAGTCCAAGCCTTGGGCTTTCCAAAGAGTAGTAATGTGGCTGATGGCATAATGCCATGTCCCAGTTTGTTGATTATTCTGTATTATGGACTTCTATCTTCTGATAGAGTAGTGTTACTCTTTGATGGCATTTTTCTGATTTCTCCTATCAGTGGAAAGCAGAAAACACCCATTATATTATCTATATGTTATAAGAAACAATAATTGTCTACTTTCTTCCATTAGTCATATTTCTTTCTTTTCACATTTCTCTGACAGGATTGTTTTTCTCTTTCCTCATGATTTTTTATACTCTTCTTGCTTCATCCTTCACTCTTCAGAGTTAAACCAGCATATCCATCCTCTATCTTTCTTTAAAGATAAAGCATATATCTAAGATTTTCAAGCGAGCTAAACTCCAGCACTAGACAACAGCTAGGCAGAGCCAGCCCAAGACATGATGCAAGTGATGCACAGCATCACGGTTCCACTGTATGGGGGGTGCCTTACAAGATTATTTAGCCACTATTGTCTTTAAAAAAATATAGGGATGTAAATATATGTCTTTAAAAATATATTCTCATAAAAGAACTTTGCAGCAGGGCTCCGACTACCTTCGGGCCGGCTCTGCAGCTAGGCATAACTTTAAATGTCTAGTTGCTGTTATTTATAAACTATTCTTTAATTGATTATCTTAATATCTTCTGCAATTGAAATTAAAGAGAAAAATCATTATTAATATCAAATTATAGCAGATTATGATTATTATTCACAAAAGAAAAATATTTAAATTAACCTATATTAACATACAGTGGTCCTCATTAAATATTGCCTCACTTAAAATCATTTTGCTGTTACACCATCAGCAAAAACTAAATTAACTAAAAAATTAAAACTTGGCAGCAAAATGAAATAAAGTCCTGTTTTCCTATATTTCTCTATATAATACTTTGTTTATAGAGCTGATACTGTGTTTACTGTAGTTAGTGTATTAAAACACTGACTACAATAATCACAGTATCATCTCTATAAACAAGCACAACTCAAATCACAAGTCACTAAAAGCTATCCTCTGTTATGATCTTTTCTTGTGCTAACATTCACCAAACATCTATCAAAAATATATCATAATATGTTATATTAATCATTTTTATGAAAAACAATTTAGTATATTTGTGTATTTGTAAAAATATATAACTTTATTAAAACTTCATCAGAGAAATCCCGTGCAGGACCTAATATTTAAGTTTAATACAAATTTTTTATATAAAGTAAAGATTACTTTCTAGGTATGCTGAATTCTGGTTTTTACTAAAATTAATTTTGTGTAATATTTGATACATCTACCAATTTGAATTCTAAATCACTATTTTATTATATTTTATTACTCTAGAATTCTAGAGTAATAACAGTTTTTTGTTATAGGCTCTTGTCAGTTTCATTGTAAATTGACAAGAAAGTTACAACACTTTTCTGGTTATTATCTGCCAATCTATGGTTATTTATCACAAATATATATTTGCAGATGATCCAAGAGTTTGGCAAAAATTAACAAAAGCATTCTGTGAGAATCAATTAGCTTTGAAAATTAACTGAAATTTTCATTAAAGAATACTAAATATAGTATTTTATTTTTATATGAAAATTTTGCTCTCTACTTTGTGGTAATTCAGTAAAATTTATAATAAATTGTAAAATGTATTCATGTTTCTTTTCATTAAGCTAGTTATAAAAAATTTATCAGCATGCCACTGCATGTATTCCTTGGTTCATGAATCCTCAGCTAACAAATTTTCAATTTAACAAATAGCATAAATCTATACTATTTTTTCCTTTTGCAAAGAAAAGTTTTTACTTTGCAAAGAAATTTTTTTTATCATTGATTAATTATCCACTGAAATTTGTTTAAATCAGTGATTTTCTCTCATATTTTCTTCACTGATTGTATCAAATATATTAAATTTACTCTGTGTACCATTGATTTTAAGACAAAGTTGACTTCTGCTTTCACTAGAGGATCTGATATCAAATCCAGTGCTTGGCATATATCTTTAATATGAATATCTGTAATATATTTACTGAATTTTTCCAAAGATTTTACAACTATATAACATTGTTTAAGTTTATAAAACAATGATTACACATTATTCCAAGTGTATAAATCTTTAATATATTTTTATCCATATATAAATTTGAACAATGTTGATATTTTATTGTTCTGTTGGAATATGCTGAATCTAACCAATATAATGATTTTAAATAAGCAAATTATTTTGTGTCTATTAGTTTAATTAAAATAATTATCATAATAAATTCTAAAACAGGAATTTTTAATAAATATAATTAAAACATCAATACTAACTTTCAAAAAATTGGATTTATTTTTGCCAAGAATTTAGCAGAATGAATATTTTTCAGAATTATGTAAATTTAAAACAGTATTTTATAAAAATTTTATTATTTTTAACTAATAAATAGAATCACAATGTATGGTAAGTTTATTGCTTTTTTAGACTTAAATTTGATGTTCAGTTGACATTTAGTGCTCTGAAATTCAAAATCAAATGACAAGAAATAGGCTAAATTGATAATATCTGTTCAGCAGTGTAGCGAGCATAACTGATGCCCGGGGTACGATACCTTTTTGGCGCCCCCGGAAAACATATATAGAATATACTCGTAATAAGAATTTGGAGCCCCTCTGCTAAGTGGTGCCCAGAGCATGATAGACCCCCTTGCTATGCCACTGTATCTGTTATAAACTATTGTATTATAGTATACAATTATATTTACATTAATGCTTTTGGAATGCTTTAACATGAGTAGAAAAAATTACAGTAACTCTCTGAATCAAAGAACTGATTAAAAACTTTTACATTGGAATTAATGGGAAATGAGTTTCAATTTATAAATTTTCACTTAAACAGTTTTTAAGGTCCCAATAACCTTCATAAATCTTCATAATGAGGGATACCGTGTTAGGTCTTCACATAAACATTTACCACTTTATCTACAAATACAAGCCATCATTCCAGTATAAATCTTTTTATTTATGTTGAATTTTTATAAAAAGCAAATAAAAAATTCATTAAACAGTTTGTATTTTTGCAAACATATCACTCACTGCTTTAAATTTTCATATTTGTGCTCGTTAATTTTATCTATTCATTTATTTAAAACTGAAGTTATCTTGGAGGTTAATATGCATATTTTCTCTGCAAATGTATTTTGAATAATAATATATTAGGTTCATGTTGAAAATTGGCTCTACTATTATAATAATTTAAATGTTTAAATAAATATATAACAAATATTTAACACATAAGTGCTCAAATAATTCAATAAGTATTTTAAGAAGGCATACTAAAATTTATTATTATTAAAAATACAGTTACTCAGACCGTAGGTAATAAGGTATCTGGCCTTCCTCAATCACATCTAACAAGTATATGTGTATGTCTCATTCTACATAAGCATGTGATTTAGTCTTCTCTTTTAAGACAGTTTACAAATAAATACTTCTCTACCATTCTGCATTGAAATTTAAATGGTTACAATCTGGTAAAATGCATTAAGACAAAAACCTAAATAAGGTATATCTTATTTAGCTTTAAGACAGTACAAATAATAAAACCACTTTTCTATTAAATTCTGTTACATAAGTTTACTATATTACAGTTTCATAATAGAAAACACACAGATACAGTCTGAAATGGTAAAAGTATAAAAAATTTTTTACAATAATTAATATATGGTCAAAAAATAGAATATTTTGGTTATAAAAATCTAAATGTGAATGAGCAGAAATAGTAGTTATGCTGAATTTGAATAGAATATTCAGTACCTATAGGAAGAACAATGCATACTCTATTCAGCCATTATTAAAATATATAGGTTTTCTATTCGAGCTATAGACACCAAATTTCCTATTCAAGTTCGGCATAACTTCTATTTTTGCTTATCACATACAAAAATACAAGTTGAACCTCGATTTTCCGAATACTAATGATGATCGGAACCGATTTTCCTGCACCTCCTTTAATCCGGAAATTATTATTAAAGCATAAAATCCGTTATCGCCGACTAATTAACGCGACAGCAAGGAAACTGGATCTCTAAAAACACATCAAGTGATTTTGTCTTAATTGGTTATAAACTTACAAAATATATGAAATAAGATATTAAATATCGATGATATAGCTTAGATGTGATATCTGAAAGCTTTGTAAATGTCCCGGATTCGTTTCTTTATTATATTTAATGTACTTTGCAATCAAAAGTAGAATCAAACTAAAAATCCAAATTTACTTAACTGTATATACAGTAAAATGATCTTTTATCATATTTGTATTTATTTTAGTATTAAATATAGAAATAATCGCGTATTTGATCCTGAATTACATCACACAAATTCTTATTTTAATACACAATTTTATAAATTATCTAAATAATTACTGTATTTAGAGAGATATAATTTTTCTCTCAAGATTTGGAAAAGAAAATTTCCAAAAATTAAATCAGAAAATTATTTTCTGAACTTAATTTTTTATCATCGAGTGGCATGGCAGTGATTCTAAAGGTTTGTTTATAGTCCGACGTGGCAGAGAAGCTCAACGTCGAGGTTAGAAACAATTCGTAGGTTTATACTCCGATGTTGAAATTTTTTATTGAGGCATTTAAAGATTATTCTTGTTTATATAATATTAACTATAAACAAGCAAATTAGAACGCAACGTGACAGACGTTACACGCCAACGAAATGTTAGCTTCGTCGGACTATAAACAAGCCTTAAGTATAGTAGTCACTGATTGACTTATTATTGGAGTCATTATGGCCAAAATTCAACTAGCTCTAACTATGGTCCTAAGTTAAATATTATTAATCTAACAATTACATTCGAGAAAAGTATTTAATAGGATACTGATTTATTTTATATTCTTAAATCGTTAATCAAGTAGTTGTATTTAAATTGTAATAAAAATCCTAATTCTTATTAACTTATCACTATGTTTGACTTAATTTTTTTTTACACATTAGATGTTTTTGATGGGATGGTATATATCCGCTAGCAATTATATCAGAAATTTTAAAAGAAAATTTATTATTATTTTAAATCTACAAAGAAGCATTATTGGGTAGGATTCTAGTTGAACCATAGCACGCGGATCTATACATAAGAGAATTGAAGATTCGCTGCCCACCGACTGATGTATAAAATACGAATCGACAATTCCATTGTATTAAAGATTCACTCCAAAACTATCTGGGCTATCAAGATGTTTTTATTAGAATATATCATATAATCAAAAACTAAGAATATAATTTCGAGTCGACGGTCGCTTATAATATATCCGCGTGCTATGGCTCAACTAGAATCTTACCCATTATTGAAATAATGATTTAAAAATAGAAAATGAAGACTAAAATCAGCACGCGAGTCGACGGTCGCTTATCATATATCCGCGTGCTATGGCTCAACTAGAATCTTACCCATTATTGATATAATGATTTAAAAATAGAAAATGAAGACTAAAATCAGCACGTGTAATGAAAACTATGGGGCATCAGTTGGAACGGGAACGGTTGCACTAATCTGCCAGAAGCGCAATATTATCTAGTCTCATAATTCGTAAATTTACTGCATTTTATTCATTTTTATATTAAGTGATGCTGTCTTCTTTACTAAAAGTAATAAAAAATAACTTATTATATAAACAATAGCAGTTTTTTGCTATGTATAAACTGTTATAAATATGTCCGAGAAAACACAATAATTTTCCTTGCACTGTAATTTGTTTAAAAAAAGTAAATCGTTTTTATAAATATCAAATGTAATATTTTAAAATACTGTATGTGATAAATTAAAATTATTAAGGAGAAAATACATTGTAAATCTACACAATGTTTATTCGTGTTAGAAATGTAAACAAGATGGCAGACTTCGGTAGAGAATATCGTCGTGTAAATTACTTTTATTTTAGAATTCAAATATATGCCGCTTCTATTTTTTATTTTTTTTCTTATATTTGAACTAATAAGATATTTTTATAAATATCTTATTAAAATTCACATAATCTTCCTTCTTTATACTCCAGGGTATTAAAAGTAGAGCAAAAAAAAGGAAGGAATTAAAGGAGATATAAAATACCCGTAAACAAACATACAGTATGTATAAATCACTCTTAAGTATGTGTATGTTTTTCATTTTTAGATATAACGAATAACGTCTATAATTAATACAATAAACTGACTCTAGCCAATCTGATGATGTAATAATTCGATTATATAACAAGCTTCCGCTTCAAATAATCAAATTTTATTATACAGTGTATGTTTAAGTGTGCTTTGCGATCTATTATGCTTTAATGACATGAAAAAGGGTTTAATTAGCGATTTAGAATTACTGTATATTGATGAATTATTATTAATGTGACCTCTGTTGGTCCGGCAAAATGGTTAATCTGGCAACTCTCTGGAACCAAGCATGCCGAAAAATTGAGGTGCAATCTGTACAATATTCTGGCAGTTTTCATAGCTGATGTATTATATTTTTCAACTATATATTAATTATTATAAGAAATTTTATACTTTTAACATTTCTAATTATACATCTGTATTTTCTATCATAAAACTGTAACATAATAAAAATGTAACGTATGTAACAGGATTTAATTGAAAACTGATTTAATATTATTTGTACCTGCTCAAAGTTAAAATAAATGCACCTTATTTTTGTTTTAGTGAATTTTACCATATTGAGACTGTTTAAATGTCGACACGGAACTATAGTAAATTGTTCTAAAAGAGATATCATCATGTGCTTATTTATAATGACACATACACGCAAGCGCATGTACATCAGATGTGGTTGATGAGGACCTTAGAAGGCCAAAACTTTACTGCCTGGTGGTATTTTTATTATTAATAAATTTTAGTATTCCTGCTTAAAATCCTGTTGAATTATTTGTGTTATTTTATGAGCAATGGAACTTGAGGAGCACTTGTATAATTTTAAACTCTCAAGTTATAAACATATTAGTAATTAATTTGCAAATTTTATTCATAATTTAAAATCTATTCTAATTCTGAATGAAAATGTACTAAACATACTGTATTATATAATACATATTAAGACAAAAGTTTTTGAATTCAGAGATATGAATACCTAATTATAGCATAGGATTTTTAATGGAAATTATATCATCTTGAAATATTGAAGTTGTAAATTAAATAAATGTCATATATTATTTTACATAAAGTGACCAGGTATTTTATGTTGGAATGCAGGACATGTTCAAATAACAATAACAAAAAATGCTTAGCATGTTCATGAGGACACCATTTTAATTCCTCATGAACATAATTATTTAATTGTGTGTCATTAAAATGTCTTGGATCTATCTTTTTATGTGTTTATTAATATAAAAATTACAAAAAACACATACTTCCGATAAATTAATAAAAAAATTAAAAACACATTCTTTTCATAACAAAAAATTAACTCTACAGAAAATAAAAATCTCAATTAAAAATATAAAAAAAAACTATATAGATATAATCATCAATATAATGAATAATATTAAATAAATAAATACATTATTTATATGTATTTCTTTGCAGAGTGAAATTTTTAATAAATCATTATTTTTATTATTATAAAATTCTTCACAGGAATTGGAAAAATTGCACTTAACTTGTAATGTTGCTTTTAACGTTTCTTCGCTCAACTGCATTTTTCTTTTAATTTGATTTTAAATTGGTTATTTCTGTAACAACCTCCATGATAATATTTTTATTATCTTTAATAGCTCTGTTCGATTTGACTACACTGTTACACTAGTGTAAGACAGTGTAGCACTTAGACATTTAATTTGGCCAGTGTAGCTACACTAACGCGTTCGATTTATCGGTGTAGTGTAAAATTTCTACACTTCTACACTTCTACACTTCTACACTGACTGGAGAGACAGTGTAGCAGTATAGGAAAACGCGTTCGATTTATCGGTGTAGTGTAAAATTTCTACACTTCTACACTGACTGGAGACACAGTGTAGCAGTATAGGAAGTAACGAGCAATTGTTGATATAACTGCCATCTAGCAAGATGCTAATCTTGAGCTGCTACACTACTATATTTGTTTTGACTAGAAAATAATCCTACACCGATGCACCAACTATACACTAAAAAGCTACACTAGTGCTGCCAGTGTAGTCAAATCAAACACAGCTAATATTTTCTCATATATAAGTAGAAACATTTATTACCATTTAATAACAAATAGCACATCTAATATGAAGTAGAGGAAATGGCAACTTTGTGCCAATGCAAAAATGTTAAAAACATTACATGTCCAATCTGGGATGTTTTCCAGAACAGTTTTCATTGCGGGACAAACAACTGAAATCCGGGATATCTGGTCACTTTAATTTTACAATATATTTGTAGCTAGATAATTTTTCTCTTTTTATGTTTAAAATTATTGTATAATTTTTGAAGTTTTCTAAAATTTGAAAGTTAAGTGGCATATTTATATGAACAAAAGTTTGGGAGATGTTCATAATATGTAATTAAAAAGTGTCTATGCAATAAATTAAATATTGTAGAATGCTAAGAGTTTGGAATCTGAACATGATCTTAATTAAAAATAGAAAATTATCTGCATAATGCAGTCTTTAAGACTGCAGTTTTTCAGATGTCAGGTTAAAAATTCGCATAGAATCCAATTTTATACAAACTGTTTAGATTGATTTCTACAATTCAAAATTTTTAAAATTTATTTTTGTTGTTTTGTATTTGGATTTGTATAAGTTAAATATTGTGTAACATGAAGATAATTTACATAAATACATTTTTTAAATATGTTTTGATGATATATAAAAATATATTATATTACATCCTATAGCTCAAGCCATACCTAATGGTGATGCTTTGCAACCTACTGCATACCCTAGTCTTCAGCCTTATCCTGGTATTCGTAAGTAGTTTTAATATTTATTATATAGCAGTATACAAATAATTATTTTTCATTTAATGTTAAAAATTAATACCTTTATTCAGATTAAGTAATAATAATTTTGAAATTAAGCAATTTTTTTCTTATCCTGAATGCTAATTTTATATGAATTCTGATAATAATTATAATTCCATTAACTTTTGTTAACACAAACTGTTTTAAATAATAATCTTGGAGTTAAAAGTTTTTGAATAGTTAAAAAGCACAACAGTTGAATTCTGATAATAATTATAATTCCATTAACTTTTGTTAACACAAACTGTTTTAAATATCTTGGAGTTAAAAGTTTTTGAATAGTTAAAAAGCACAACAATAGCTCAAAGCTAAATATTATAGTCACTGAATAATCTTTTATTATAAGAATCATTATGATCTAAATTCACTCTGTAGTAATTCTTATTCTAGATTGAAATTATGGATCTTATATTTTTTATTCAAGAGAAATGTTCAATATGAAATAGATGGAAATGTGAGATGCCAAATTCCATTAACAAAAGAATTGACGCTTTAAAATATAAAATTGGCCATAAAATTGTTTTTCTTCATTTATTCTTCCTAGCAATTGTCTATTAGGAAGAACTTTTTACACTTTGTGTTGTTCAATTGATTTCAGCCAAATTTGGAATATAATCATTTATAATGATTTTAAAATTTTTTGAGAATTTTAGTAAAAATAAAGAGCATACTTAATGACAGGTACTAGTATGTTATCATTATCATTTATAATGATTTTAAAATTTTTTGAGAATTTTAGTAAAAATAAAGAGCATACTTATTGACAGGTACTAGTATGTTATCATTAGAAGATCTTTCTCAGAGGAAAAAAATTATTTTTTGATTTATCTTTTTATTAATTTATTTATTTCATCAAAAAAATGTCTATACAAAAATATCTCATATATAAAAGTTAGCTTTAAGATTATGATAAAACACCTTTGTGTTGAGAGAACAATAACATCAATTAAGAGTGAGTTCAGAAAATGCTCTGAGAAGTCTCCACTAGAGAAGTTAAAGAATGATGTTACATCACAATGTCTGATGATCTCCATGGATTGTGACATCATTCTTTAGCTTCTCCAGCAGAGACTTCTCAGAGCATTTTCTGAACTCACTCTAAAACAGTCATTTCTAAATTGTAGAAAATTTCATACTTTCTCAATATTTGTCTTTTTTTTTACATATGAGATTTTTTTTATACTAAATATACATATTCTTATAGTATATAAATAGAAAGTATTTTTCTAATTTAATATTAATTTCCCTTATTAAGTATATAAGTAGTCCTCAACTTACAATCATTTGACTTATGATATTTAGATCTTACAATGGCCTTTATGATATTCCAAACTTGCCTATTTTAATAGCATATTGGCTAAAAATACTTTTGTTTTATTAAAAATGTAATTAATCACTTACTACCTTGGAGATCTGGATTCAATTCTGGATGATTTTACACTTTGGAGCATAGTTCGGTTCTGGATTATTTTATAACCTTGAGAACTAGAAATCAAATCCAGATGATTATATCATCTTAAAGGATTCAATATCCCATTATCTATTATTACTATTAAAAATCATTACCTTTATGCAGGTGTCGGCAGCCTTTTTTAATAGGAGGGCATATTTCAGAAATGCGGGAATTTGGCAGGCATCATGGGAATTTCAGCGGGTACTGTAGCACACAAAGCAGGTGTCGGCAGCCTTTTTTAATAGGAGGGCATATTTCAGAAATGCGGGAATTTGGCACGCATCATGGGAATTTCAGCGGGTACTGTAGCACACAGTGGCTGGATAGAGTATACGAGGATAGTGGGGACAGAAAATAGTTCACTATATGTGGCATAAGATGTCTCTAGTATTTGAAAGTTGATTCATCTAGTATTATATAGATGTTGCCAAGATTCAGTTTTCATCAAAATTTAATTGTACAATTCTTACAATTGTTAAAATGGTGAAGATAAAATCAAAGTGCACAACTGTAAAGAATTTTTACTAAAATTATTTATTACTACTACAAATATTTGTTGTTCAAATATCTAAAATTTATATTTCAGATATTTGAACAGGCACTTAAAAATTGCTTTGTGGGTACCGCATTGCCGACCACTGCCTTTATGGATCATTTTCAACTTACAAAAATATCATAAGTCAGAATTGACCCATGATTGTAATTATACTTGGTACATTGGGGTTATCAAAACATAACCCTATTGTAAAGTTGAGGACTGCCTATAATAAATAATAAAATCACAAACTATATTTTCAAAAAAAATCTCAAAAATTAATATTTAGAGAAAAATATTTCAAAGTTTAATTTAATTTATAAAAACTAATAACTTCTTGTTAAAGAGAATGATTTCTTTTAATTAACAGCCAAGAAAGCAAATTATTGAATAATTAGTTCAAACAAAAATTCAAAATTTTAAATTAGATAATTGATAGTCTATGATCCAATATAATTTTCTAGTTATGTTCCTGTTATAATTTTTTTATTAGTAATGGGCATAGTTTTTATACAAAAATTGATGTATAAGTAAAAATAATAATAAAGAAAAATGGCCAAAAAATTGAATTATAGAATTTTAAAGATAACTGAATTTAAACTACAATGAACATATGTAAAAATATTCAAAACAAAAATTATTGTAGAATTATAATAAACATTTCATGATTAAATAAAAAGTTTATAACAAAATATCTCATCTATAAATAACTACACTTTTAATTATAATTAGCTGTAGGAAAATGTTTTTGGATAAACTAATTTAACTAAAAACATTTTTTTTAATTATTTATAATTTAAAAATTATTTCTTTCATACTTAGTGTTATTACTCCCTATTTTGATTTATTGTGTGTATCTAATCAAATATTCTTTGTGTTGAATTTAAATAATTTGCCTAGATAATTTATGAATTACCGTAAATAAATAATTTTATTTATTGTTGTTCTTAATTTTAATGATTATAAGTTATAAGCTAAAAATTATGATGAATTATGATATCATGAGTATAATCTTATAATCATTTTAATTCTATCTGTTATGAATTCTTTTCTTGATTTCAACCTGTTCTTATTTAATATGAAAAAGAGATTCAGCACTCTGACAGGAAAAAATAAATTTTAATATTCTAGAATGTTTTTGATGTATTTCAGCAGACCAATATTTTTATGTTTTATCTCAATGATTACAATAAAAAAAATAAAGTAACATGTGAAACACAAATTCAAGTTTAAATTTATAAATAAATATATTCATCTTCATATAATCTTTTAGAGCTATATATAAATGACACAGAAATCAATAAATAATACATACATTGTAATAAACTGGAAAGAATAAAATGATATAGCAAATTACTTTTATGAAAAAGTAACAATATTGGAAATTTTATAAATAGTAAAATTAAACTGAATTGAAAATGTGATTAATAATCATCATCTAGGCAGTTCTTGTTTATGATGTCTAAAGCATATACAGATCTGCAAAGTGTGTATAAGGATAATATGAAAATATGAGCTTTTTAATTACTGAACTCTGTTATAAAATGTTTTAACTGCATTCTAATAATAAACACAATATATTATCATTAAGCCCTTTAGAAGTCAAATATTTTATTAACAGAAATATTTTAAATACAATTGGCTGAGAAAGGCATTAAGTACATTTGAAAACATTTATGTTAATAAAATACTCGACTGCTAAATTATTAGTGATAATATACAGTAAGTCTATTTATGAGATTCTGAATTCTGTAGTTTCACAGATACATTGATGTATAAGTCTTTTATTTGTGCAAAATACAAATTAAAGTTCATAAGTGATATTTTTAAAAAAAGATAAATTAATATCCTTAAATTTACATATCTATATTCATAATATGATCATTAATTTTATCTAGCAATTCTACTTACCAATTCATGTGTTTGTACAAATTGAATTTAAACATTGTTAGATTTATGCAGAAAATTTCCAAATGAATTAACTGTGTATGTATATACTGTAATATGAGACCTACTATATTATAGTCATTACACACAGTTCTAAAAGAATTATGAGTGAGAATATTTGCATTTATAAATTTAAATTTGTGTTTCAAATATTGTGTTATTTAGTAAAATTCATCTATAGAAAAGTCTATTCAAGTAGACAAAAAAATTTCTAGAATATTAAAATTTCTCTCTTGTTATAATGCAAAGTATTTTTTTCTTCCTAAGATGAATAATGAATTTTAAATGAAAAAAATTCATCTATCACCATCATTTAATGCCAGATTTAGAATTCGAAAACAGAAAATACATATTAAGTAACAGATATAGAAATAAAATACTACCATGTTAAAACTATTTTATAATAAAAAATTTAATTCTGTTGCATATAATATGGTGTTTCTTAATAAAATATTTTATAGTTTTCAGTATTAGATACCACATGATTTATTTGTTATAATAGAATTTTCAAATTCACTGCTAAATAAACATTATCAGATTAATAAGTTTAAATTAATATGACATTTAATGCTATAAAATTATTATTCTTTTTATGTGTTTTATTTATATAGGAAAAACTGAGAGAGAGCTTTTACATTAGAAAAATTTATGGGTTAAAATGAATAGTTTTTTATGAATATTTGTTTAGATAAATAGTGGGTTTGAATTACTATTGATAGAGAATATTAAATTATAATTCATTTTATGTTTTTCTTACAAATTATAGGAATTTTAGAGAATTTTTGTTGTTCCCAAGATCAGGAGAAAATTTTAAAATAAATGACCAAGCATTTTAGTATACATTTTATCATGTGGAGTTAAATTTGAAATGCTATTATTACAGTTCTTCAAACTGCTATTTTAATTTTTGCTTTTTTCTATACGTAATGATGAATTTCAAAAAAATTTATTTTTTTTAGCATCATAAAATTGCAAATATAATGTGATAAATGTAGCAGCTTTAAAATGAGTGGTTAAATACCTTTAAATTGTTTTCATTATACAGGTATTCCCCAACTTATGTTGTTAATTGGGACTGAAGGTTTTTATATAGCTCAAATTTTGTGTAAATTGAAAAAATAATTCTTAACAAAAATTCTGAATTAAAAATTACCAGAATTAAGTGCACTATAGTGATTTCACTTATATCATATTATAGTACTATATTGTTCCTTGACTGAAAATTAAACAATGCCATATGGAAAAATATTGTATTGATAATAAGATACTTAAAATCAAAAAATATATACAAAACAAACAATCAAGTAATATGAATTTTTAAATACTGTAAACCAATATGTTTGGACTTATAATTTACAAATACAATAAATGTTTATGTTCTATATCTCAAACAAAGAAAAACTTTTCCAAAAATTTTTATGTTAAGGTGAATTAACAAAGATTGGATATATATAAATTGGGGAACCCTGTAGAATTCAACTATCTGAATTTCAGTTATCCAAATTGTCAATTATCTGAACCATTCCCACTTAAAAAAATTACAGCATTTATTTTTAGTGCACTATTTGTAATACTAAAGTATTCTTTCTGCTACTTAATGCATTTGTTTTTAATTATTTATTCAAAAATATATGAAATATAGCATAGAATTCTTAATTTGTTATTACAGGTGTTAAAAATAAGATATTGGCTTTAACTATTATATATTGGACATTTTGATTATTATTTACAAATCATTTCCTAAATAAATTATTTTTTATAATATTTCATACTTTAAAATACAATAGTAATAATCTTGCATACAAAAATTTAACTGTAAGTCTAATTACTCTTTTTGTATTTTCACATACATTTGATTATTTGAACTATCAAATAAACCAAATCATCCTTGGTCCAAATTAGTTTGGATAATCAATGCTCTATTGTATTTTATAATATACAGGCATCTTGCTTTTTGGTACTTTTTTAATATGGCACTTGTCAATTATATTCTATATTTTTATTTAATATCTCAAAATGAAAATTATCTGCAAAATAATATTTAGAATACTTATATAAAACATAAATTAACACATAAACAGATTGGGCTCAAAGCCATCCTGAAAAACTGAAGATATGAGACCTGGAATCAAACCTGTATCCTCCAAGGTGATATGCAAATGCTTTAAAATGCAGCTATCTAGCCAAGTTTCTTAGATCGAGCACTATTGTATACTTAATGAATAATAGTATAAATTTGTTTTTAAGCTTTTATATGCATTAGTAAATGAAGAAAGGCTATGATTCACTTTACACTGATGTTCTGGAATGTGACCACTGCAATAACAAGGTATGCCTGTACAACTTTTGAAATTGAAAAACAATAAATTGTACATATAATAAATATTACAGTACAGGGTAACCTGGTTTAACATGATAATTAGATTTCTATGAAATCTTGTGCAGTATCTTAGTCCCTTATAAAAATTTCTACAGAAACTCTTATATGGGACTAAGAATCAGTACAAAAAGAAATGTTGCATTCCAAAGAGTAACCAAAATGTACCATTTTATTTTTATCAAGAGGCACAGCAGTGACTCTAAGCCAAGTACAGTAATCACTGACTGACTCTTATTACCAGAATTATTACAGCCAAAATTCAACTTGCTGTAACTTTGGTCCTAAATTAAATATTAATCTGACAATTATATTTGAGAAAAGTATTCAATAGGACATAGATTGCTAAATTTGAAGTTTCATATCTAATTAATAACAGAATTAGAGTGGTTTAAAAATTGCAAAAATCGACAAAAAAGCATCATTTTTCTTCTTTTTCTCCTTCTTCTTCTCCTCCTCCTATACAGGCATTTCTACAGGTTAAAAATTGCAAAAATCGACAAAAAAGCATCATTTTTCTTCTTTTTCTCCTTCTTCTTCTTCTCCTCCTCCTATGCAGGCATTTCTACAGATCGCATCGTTTAACCAATATCGATGAAATTTTGAATATAGGTGTTTCTTAGTTTACTTGAGGTCCCCTGAAAATTTGAGCTCAATCGGGTCAAAACAAAGGGGGGAAAGGGGATTCGATTTCCATAAATGCCTTTACATATCACATTGCTTAACCAATTTTGACCAAATTCAGAATAGAGAGGCATAGAGTAGTTCCTTTAAAATCATCTAAATATTTTGGCCCAATTGGGCTAAAATTAAAAATTGTAGAAGACGATGATTTTCTTCTCTAGAAATGTCTTTATTATCTAAAAAATAAATGATATCCCATTAAAAGCATCTCATCTTTACTTGAGGTCCCCTGAAAATTTGAGCTCAATCGGGTCAAAACAAAGGGGGGAAAGGGGATTTGATTTCCATAAATGCCTTTACATATCACATTGCTTAACCAATTTTGACCAAATTCAGAATAGAGAGGCATAGAGTAGTTCCTTTAAAATCATCTAAATATTTTGGCCCAATTGGGCTAAAATTAAAAATTGTAGAAGACGATGATTTTCTTCTCTAGAAATGTCTTTATTATCTAAAAAATAAATGATATCCCATTAAAAGCATCTCATCTGTAAAAAAATAAGCCAAGTACAGTATTACCGAAACAGGATATTTGTGAAAATTTAGATGCGGTTATTTTGGTTGATGTTATCATATTATTTTCTTAAATCATCAAATAAGTAGTTGCATCTAAATTGCAAACAAATTTAGATGCGCTACTTGTTCAACCAAAATAACAGCTTTACAGCCTAGATACGTTCCGGAAAAGTTGGTTGTAAAGCGAATCAATTATTTTGATACGAATTCAATTGGACCTGTTCCAAGTTTTTATAAAATAATATAATTTTTAGTTCATAAAGCATTTTATTCTTTTTATTTCCTATAAAAATGTTTACTTTAAAATAAAAGTACAAAACAAGTAATAATAAACAGAAATTCAAAAAATTAACATATAAAATAAGAAACAAAAGAAATCATATGCACATATGTATATAATAAAAAACAAATAAAATGTTTAAAAACTGTTTTAATCTGATGATCAACATTAACATGAATAATCAGTAAGCTATAAAATGCTGCCATCATCACTTTCTCCAGTTGTGGATTAACCCAGTTTAAAATATTGGTCCAACATTGCTTGCTTCACCTTGTTTTCTGCTTCTTTTTGCAGTGTTTTGTAACAGATAATGGCTGAGTTAACTACTCGAGACACTTTAATGCTGCGTTCTACATCAGGATTATTTTGAAGAAGGATGTTTATTCCCTGCTTGAAATAAGAAAGTGCATTCAACAAGTTATTTTGCTGTTAACTGTTGGCATATAGCAGGCTCTGGCTCTGGATCCTCATCAAGTGCTTATTCTGTTTCTAACTGGATCAGTTCCTCGTTTGAAAGAGATTCTCTGTCAGCATCTAGAAAAATCACCTTCTTCCAAATCTTCAAAACCAAAATTATTTGCTAAGTTTAATATGTTTTGTCGAATTTTAGAAAGAGAATTAACTTTAGGCTCATTAGTTTTTATGCATTCTGGCCATATTATATAAACCTTTAAGAGAATTTAATCCTAAACTTTATATAAAAACTTTTTAAAAAATCATCTCATATTGCTCAGCTTTAGAACCTTCTAAAAGATCAACTGACATGAAAGAAGAAGAAAATAATCTGTGGCAGCTTCTGGCATAAACTTCTGTTTCTAACTGGATCAGTTCCTCGTTTGAAAGAGATTCTCTGTCAGCATCTAGAAAATCAATCAAATCACCTTCTTCCAAATCTTCAAAACCAAAATTATTTGCTAAGTTTAATATGTTTTGTCGAATTTTAGAAAGAGAATTAACTTTAGGCTCATTAGTTTTTATGCATTCTGGCCATATTATATAAACCTTTAAGAGAATTTAATCCTAAACTTTATATAAAAACTTTTTAAAAAATCATCTCATATTGCTCAGCTTTAGAACCTTCTAAAAGATCAACTGACATGAAAGAAGAAGAAAATAATCTGTGGCAGCTTCTGGCATAAACTGTGCTGCATAATTAAATTTACTCATTATTTTATGTAATTTCTGTGATATTTTGTGATTTCCATTTATTTTTTTTAAATTTTAAACATTTTGTTTTATTTTAAAACAAATTATGATCTATAAAGAAATTTAATTCCAATCTGAAATTCAAGTATATATTTAAATTTTTAATAATATATTATAATATATTCATTCATGTACAGAAGGAAACTTTTCAAATGAATATATCCTGCCTCTTATTATGTTATTGATAGGAAGATGAAAAAAACCATAAAATATACAATGGTACCCACTGTGTATTTTGTTCTTATTTAATGTTGGGGTTAGGTTCCTGAGTTACATTCCTAGAATGCTTTCTTTCTGATATTAGAAGAGATGCTATTTGGTAATTTTTGTTCATCTAATCATTAGTTCAATGATTAGTTTTAAATAAATGAAGAAAGTGAATGAAAAGCGTGATTTAATTGTAAATTTAAATTGAAAAATGTTATATAACAGTTATATGTCACGATTTATTATGGGAAAGATAATTATTTTTTAATAAAAGGTACTTTAGAATTCAATTGTTCTGTCAATGATTAGTTATATGTCACGATTTATTATGGGAAAGATAATTATTTTTTAATAAAAGGTACTTTAATCATTGACAGAACAATTGAATTCTAGATTTTTTAGTTTTTAACATAAGTTTTTCAATCATTTGCTAATAGCAGTGCCTTTCCAGGTGCTATACATATCGCTTATGTTTATAGAGCTTAGTCAGATCAATGATTTGGTCTTGATTATTCATATAAATTTTCCAAGGAATGAGAATCCAGATCTTTGGTTGGAAAATTGAAGCATTTTGATGTTACAAATTTGACTGAATATCCTATTACAATATAATTTAACACAATATTCATAGACAGTATTGTATACTTGAATTATTATTCATATAAAATGTGATTACCCGGATTTTTATAATTGTTACTGAAGATTTCCAATTAATTTTCTGTTTATTTTTGTGTATATATATATATCTGTAGGTCGGAGGTATAGGGCACTATGTTCATTTGTGGCCAAAATGAGATTATTGGCACAATCATATGGGTTTCTCGTCCTCTACTCCAAAATGAGATTATTGGCACAATCATATGGGTTTCTCGTCCTTTACCTACAGGTATACAACACTATGTCCTACATCAATAATTGGTGGAGTTACGGTGCTTTTAAATAACACGTGTCCATAAGGGAGAACAACGTAAAACAAACTCAAACTGCTCTCCTGTAAAATGTAGTAAATGTGACATAGTGTCCTATACCTCCGACCCACAGATATAAGAAAACAAAGAAAATGGAACTTTAAATTTTTAAGGTGGCCAAATTAAATAAAATTTTTAATTAATTTAATTTTTGCATGTAACATGATAGCAAAACTATGTTATAAACAAGAACTACTATAAAAATCAAAAAATAACAATTTGACTTTTTTACTTGGAATTTTGTGCCAAAATTTAGACTTGTAGAGGATAATCTTTTTGAATCACCCTGTATATTTTATGTGAAATTGTACAAAATTTTTAAAATTCTAAACCGTCAGGTGTTTTAATGGCACTTCATGAATATTTCATTATAATAATAATATGTATAAGTATTAATACTTATATAAGTTGGATTTAACAAAACAGTCATCTAAAATTTAAATATTCTGTATTGTTTTGTTTTTGAAATATTTGTGGATAACATAATTATAGACATGCAGGAAAATTAATTACATAAAATTGATATTAAAAAATTCATTAAAAAGTTTACTTTTTTTTTTCAGAAATATCACTTAAACATAGATAAGAAAATTTAAATTTATAATTGATATTAAAAAATTCATTAAAAAGTTTACTTTTTTTTTTCAGAAATATCACTTATAAATTTAAATTTTCTTATCTATGTTTATGCTCAGAAATTTCATTTGGCCTTTCTATTTGTTAATGCATGCAATTGGTATATGTTGAATTTAAGCATTGTTGAATTTATGCAATTTTTGATTTATGCATAAATTTTTTGAATGAATTAATTGCATATGTCAGAGACCTACTGTATTCTGTATTGTTTATTCTTAAGATCTCTGGAGAACTAGTTGGATAAAATTAATTCATATAACCAATTTTTGTGAAAGAAAATTGTCTTAATAAGATTATAAATTTGATACTTTACAGCTGAGATGGCAATTTATTATTTTGATTTTAAAAATGAGAGAACTATTTTATTTTAAATAAATAAATAAATAAATAATAAAATTAGAGATTATTAATGGTTTTCATTTGACTAAATATAATTTAAATTTTTCAGACAGCTGTATGATGCCTGGAAGCAATGAAACCAGTCAAATATTTGAATGCATTTCAAAATTCTTAGGTAAATATTTTTATGCATCTCTTAAAGTAGATCCTAGATGTATGTTTATGCTTTAAAATTGCATTGATAATTAATACAACTTATCAATAATAATAATTCAATTAATTTCATTATGATATGAATTTTGAACAGATGTGTTAGTTTGTAGAATTCTTTTAATTAATAAAAACTAGAACAATTAAATTTCATATGATTATTTTCTTATGTAACTTTGTAAATAATCAGGCTAGTTAAGATCAAACAATTATTATCTGAAAAGTTTGGCCAAATTTCTATTTGCTCATTTAACTATTAAATTTTTTTTTGATATGAAGCGATTCTTATTTTGTAAGAACTAATTCATAGCTGATTTAATTTTAGTAAATCTTCCATAATCATTGGAGTATGTTCTTGGAAAATATTATGAATAAAAAGACTTGATTCCTGGATATCAAGGCTTTTTCCTAATATTTTTGGATTGAATTGATACAATGTTTTAAACATTATGTTAATATTTATATAAGCCATGATTCTATGATTCAAATAGCATGAAAAATGCATTAATTCATAAAATTATAATGTAGTTAAAGTCTAAGTAGCCTACAATCAATTCATGTACAGCAGGACTTTATGGTATACTACCTTGCAATTTATTTAGCAATTCAGTTTTCTTCACAAGTTATAAAACCCCCTTACTTTCACTAGCAATACTAATGTATTCATTTCATTTCTGCTTAGAAGTCATCATGATGATAATTGGCCATTACCACTATAGTGTAATCCTAATCACTTAAAAAAATGATCTGTTGACCACATAGCTCTTGATAATGCAATCATTTATTATCTGGAGATCCAGGTTCAATTCCTAATCCCACATCTAAATATTTTTCTTGAAAAAATCTATTGTTATAAAATGCAAAATATATATAGGTATCCCTCCTACAACACGGTTTCGCTCCAACACAATTTGAAAATTGCGGAAACCCTCACATAACACGGTACTTCTACTTAACACATTTAGAAAATTATGTTGTAGGAGAGTAAACATAAAACATTTTCATTAATTTTTGTAAATCCATACTAGAAACACACAAAATGCAATCAGTGGTAAATATTTTGCTGAAATTAGTCATAAATGCATTTCCACTAGTTTGACGTGAGAGAACGATACGCATTCTATTTTCAATTTTGATTTGAAATTGAATTAATTTTGTGATTGCATTAATTGTCACCATTTGAGTATTTTGTGTTCCAAACATACAGTTCTTGAAGAATAAAAACTTACTTTTTATCCAGTAGGAATATGAAAGAGAAGAACATTTTATTCATAATTTTTTTTTGGAGTATGTGCTAAGGAACGATTATTTTTTAGCAGATTATATTACAGATTTTGTAAAGAGAGCGGACGATATACAGAGGGGAAAAGTTAGAAAGTGAAGTCGATATTGTTAAAAAGAAAAAAATGTTCTCATTTTTAATGAACAGAGGTAAAGAAGATATAATTATTAAATGAATGTTATATAGTCTTTATACTTTTTCTTTCTTTATGTTTGGTGTTATTAATATTCTTAAAAAAATTACATTTCTTATGTGGAATTAAAGAAAGTTACATTCCAAACCCAATGAAAAATAAATATTTCTCCTTTTTGTATCGGCTCTAGGTCTCATATAACAGTTTCACACAACACGTTGTTTTTCAGGAACCTATCTATCGTGTTACAGGAGGGATACCTGTATTTAATTCTAAGACATTTATATCCAGTTGCTTGAAAATTTATTTTGAAATTAAAGAATTTGTGTAAAAAAGTAATAAAAAAAAAACAGGTATTACTTTTTGATTTTCATGTAATTGGAAAAAATTTTAAATAAAAGGAGAGAACCTTCAAATTTGTGATATATTATTCAGGAATCAAGCTTAGTGTGATAAAAATGACAAAGAGGCAGAGGATTGTTCAAAATAGCACAGTGTAGTTTTGGATGCTCTCTTTTGTGACGATTCAGAAAAATTTATATATGTGAGAAAATATTTTTAATCCAAGAATAAATTAGGCAGCTATTATGTTCCAGTATTGTATAATTAAAAATGTTGATACATTGTATTTTCTAAAATGTATGTAGTAATCAAATTATATCAGAGAAAGAATCATGATAATTAATTCTAGAGATGAATCAATTTATTAATGTTAATAAAACTTTTTAGAGATTTATCATTAAATTTGTTAAATCTATTCATGGTAACAAGATGATATTTAAATAAATGACACTTTGTGATCGATCAAATAAAAAAATTTATTAAATTTCATACTTTTGGTATGTTTAAAAAAAGGCTAAAGTTTTGAAAATATAATGGTTATTTAGTATCATATTTAGAATAAATATATATTGGTATATTTACAATGAATAATATCCTTTTGATTTCAATTTATAAAAATTTTATATTATCTGAATTACTATATAAAGAAAAATGTAAACTGCAAATTACTTATAATGAAATCTTGATTTTCCAAGCCATTTAAAAATCTTTAATATATTTAATATTAGTTTTCTTCACTAAATCTTTTGCATTCTTTAATTTAGTATTTGGCTCATAATTTTTAAGTTGTGTATATTGAAAATGGAGGAAAAGAAAAAACTACTTTGGATAGTCAAGATTTTGTTTTTTAATAAGCAACAAAATAGATTAAAAATGTTTGATCTACTATATTCTGTCAAAAATCTTTAATTTTTTAATTTATCTCTTCTTATAATTTAACTGTAATTTAATGATAAATTATTGAGATTATTATGGCCATGAATATCATAAATATGTCTAAACTACTTCTCTGAAAATTGCATGTTGTGCATGTCACACATTTTTATATATAGCTTTATATTGTCTTGACATTTCTTTTATTTTGTTTTCTTTTTATTATTTTTATTTTTGCAGAAAAACTTGCATGCTACCTTATTTTGTCCGAATGGCCAAGTGTGTTGTCGGTGATTTTATGATTGATTTACGAAGCATGTTTTGAAGTATATATTACTATGCCAAATTCAGGAAGATATCCTTGCGAGAGCTGTAATTATGTTGCAGTCAGCCGACGCATGCTGTCCCGTCACACTACTATCGCTCATGCATCTCAGGCATTCAAGTGCCCGTTATGCCCTTTTGTTTCTTGTTATCAGGCCAACTTATATCGGCACAAAAGGGATATTCATGGTCTCGGAAAAATAACAGCTTGTGAGATTTGTGGTTTTTTTGCTTCCAGTGTAGAAGAACTTATACAGCATAAAGACAATAACCATCAAGATCAGATAGAATGGCTGAAGAAGAAGTATGCCAACGAGAGAATTAGACTTGGAGTAGAAAGTAAAGAAGCCACAGACCATGGTCAAAATGAAGATAAACTATTTGTTAACAGAGACAATGATGTTCCAAAAGATTGTGAGGCTAGCACGAGTCATATTAATAAAGGATCCTTAAATGAATTAGCCGTTAGAGAGAGTCACAGTGAAATGGGAACTCGACAACTTAGTCCTTTAAAAATAAGGCGAAGTTACGTATGCAATGAATGTGGCTTAACAACAATAGATCCCAGAGAATATTTGTACCATAGGAAGGATGTTCACGGAGAAAGAATGACAATTCACGAGTGCAAGAGTTGTGTCTATGCATCTCGACACGTTCAAAAATTGCAAAGGCATTATACCCTTGTTCATCATAAATCAATGGAAGATGATGAAAATGATAGTGTCTGTAATATTGATAACGAGTCTGCAAAAAATCCATCCAATTCCAACATTCCCAACATTACAAATGAAATTACAGAAAATTATGAATTCAAGGATGAACCTATGATCAAAATTAGGTCTACACAAAAGAAATTAACTGCCAGAAAATCTGTTATTAAAGTATTAAAATGTTCAGAATGTTCTTTTCAAACCCAAAATAACATCATTCTTCTCCAGCATGAAAAAGAAGCCCATAAAAAAAAAAAGTTCTATCATTGTATGCAATGTGGATACGGAACAAACAATAAAAGTCGTTTTACTAGACATTTAAAATATCATGCATTACCTAAATTAAAATGTGAATATTGTGATTTTAAAACTGCCTATAAATGGAATATGGACAGACATATGAAGAATCACACAGAACCAGGTGAATTTGAATGTAATAAATGTTCTTTTACAACAAATACTAAACAATCATTAACTGTTCATTTAGATTATCATCATGGAAATTCTGTTCATCCAAAATCTAGGAAATATAATTTAGAAACTAGTTCTGATTTAAGCACAGAGCAGTTTGTTATGCAAGATGATTCTAGATCTCACACAAGTGTTGATGATGATGATGATTATAACAATTTGGAAAATGCAGAAAATTTTCACGATAGTGAAAGTAAATTATTAAATAATACAACAGATTATTCAGAAGTTTATTTCCAGGATTCTCAAGATAATGATTGGCAAAAACACGATTTTAAGTTCAAAAGCAATTCTGAAAATACTAAGAAACACTGTTGCCCTATTTGTGATGCTCATTTTCCTCAACTTTCATGGGTTGGACAGCATTTGAAAGAAGAACATTCTGAAAGTATAGAAGCGAATAACATTGCTGCTGTAGTTGATATGTTAACACCAAAAACGAAAAGAAATAACAGTGAAAGTTCCATTGATAAATATCATAATCAATCTAATCCTTACCCAAGGATTCAAGAAAGAGAAAAAAGCCGATTAGAACCTACTTGTAACATTTGTGGTTATAAAACTAGATGGACATCTGAACTAATAAAACACCAACGTGTTCACTCTGGTGAAAAACCATTTGAATGCAATATTTGCAATTATAAATGCAGATGGAAAGGTGATTTAACTCGGCATTTTCAAAAATTCCATAAGCAGAGAATAATAAAAGATGGCTTGCTCAATCCAGATAAAGCAAAACTTGCTCAAATTGAAGATATTTCAGTTCCTCATCAGTTGACCAGTCTAGAATCACCTTCTGATTCTGTATCATTGGATCAAGATATTCCTTTAGACCTAAGTGTTACTAATAAAAATGAAAAGGTTGATGATTTTCTGGCAAAAAGCAATTATTTAAAAATTAACCATAGTTTGATTAGTACTAAAGAGACTTTGTCCATAAAAAGAAAGTTTGATTGCAATTCTCCAGTTATTTCATCGCCATCAAAAGTCATAGTGAAGAAATATCAATGCACTTATTGTGGATTCATGACAAAAACTGCCTCTCGTTTCCATGTACATATTGTGCAACATTTCAATAAGAGACCTTTTGTATGCTCCATTTGTGGTTATCGTTCTAATTGGCAATGGGACATTACAAAACATATTAAAATGAAAGCAATCAGAGATAATAGTCATTCAAATGCAACAGTTTTAATAACAGATGAAACTGGCAATAAAAATTATGATAAGTACAAACAATATCTGGTAGAGGTTGAAGAAAAGAAAGATGGAAGATTGATAGAGAAATCTAGCTCACCCGAAAGTTGTAATAAAAGACGAAAACTGACAGATGATGATGATGAAAGCATAGTGTCTGGAGTAGCTGAACCAGAAAATATTGTTGTTACTCCTGATTTGCCTTTCTCATTTGAGGATGCAAGTCAAATCAGTTCAGTAATAATACAAGAAGATCAAACACAAAAATCCTTCAAAAAATTCTTTTATTGTAAACATTGTCCCCTCAAACATCAAGAGAAAAAATTTGTTGTTAGCCATCTTGCAGTGCATGCAGGAATAAAATTGTTCTACTGCAAACTCTGTGATTTTTCAACAAATTGGAAGCATGTTATTTTGCGTCATATTAGACTATCACATAATGGTGATTTAGAACTTATTGAGAGTCGTGTGACCTATACCACCGAAGGACGCATCATAGGTATAACTGATATAAAAAAAGAACATTGGGTGAATGAGAATTCTATCTCACGACCTAAACCTATTGATGCTTCACTTCATTGTGAAATCTGCCCGTATTCTTGTCAAAAAGAAGCCCATATGAAAGTTCACATGAAACAGCATCGACCACGTGATGGTGCAAACTTGAAGTGTATGTTTTGCCCTTATTATGTTAAATTCCGTAAGACGTTAATTCTTCATTTAGAACTTCACAAAGCTAAAGAAGGAAATACAAATTTGGAAGATAATGAAAATGAAAATATTACTGTAGATAAATCAAATTTGTCCATAAATAATCAAGATGATCCAAATGAAGTCATTGATAATGTTTCCTTTAATTTTGAAAATTTGGACAATCTTCCTTATAGGAAAAAAAGATTAATTTTGGGCAAAAAAAAACATGTATGTGAGCAGTGCCCTTATCAAACAGAAAATAAAACTCAATATTTGTATCATAAACAGTTCCATAGGCCAAATAAAGCAGCTCGATATAAGTGCAAATTGTGTTCTTATTGGGCAACTCATCAACATCTCATGTCTCAACATTTAAAAGTACATAATATTGATAAGTCATATACACTCATAGGAATTGATCCACAATATAATCGCTTTGTTCATTCCAGTCAAGAATTGAATGAAGGTAATGGACAAACTGTTGATGACAGTTGCCATGCCACTCAAATCCAACCTGTTATTATAAAGAAAGGAAATAATTATTTTCGAATGTACAAATGCAATTATTGCCCGATGATGAATAAACGAAGAGCAAATGTTCGCATCCACCAAAAGATGCATTTAAAATCAAAGGTAACAAAGTATTCCTGCCCACTCTGCAATTATAAATGTAACAATCAAGGTATTATAAGTGCTCACATGAAAATCCATGGAAAGGATATTAATGATGCTGTCATTTATGATCCTAATAATTGTAGCGATATAGAATATGCAGGAAATGAGGATGAAATTATAAAAAGAAAAGTATTCAACTATTTTTGTATGAAGTGTCCTGCTGTATTTAAGTCAAATACAGATATGCAAATTCACAAAACATTTCATGGTGCTTTATATCCTTATTTATGTCCACACTGTGATTATAGAGCTAAACATAAGCCTCATCTCCATAAACATTTACTAGTCCATACACCTGATTATATTGCCAAAAGAGAGATTTCACAGGGTCCACCAGTTGCCACTATAACAGAAAATGGCACAAGTACAAGAACTAGTGAAGCAAATCAAATGCTATTGCTTGAGGAAGCAGAAATAAAAGCTGTGATGACAGGTGATGTAACAAAACGTCCCTACAAGTTGCTTAGGTGCACGCTTTGTCCTGCAATGTTTTTTAAAAGTACAACTTTACAGTATCATTTGAGTTTGCATAAGAGTAATGGACTCTTCCATTGTTCTCATTGTGATTATGCTGCTGACAGTAAAATTAACATAACTACCCATGATAAACTGCATTCAGTTCAATCCAGGAAACCAAAATCTAAACAGATACCAGGATTTATGTGTTGTCCAAAATGTCCTGCCATGTTCAATAAAATAGATCGGTTTCATAGACACGTACGATTGCATGGACAAAATAATAAGTACACGTGTGAACACTGTGATTATTCTGTTCAATTACAAGCAAATTTATTTAACCATAAAGTAGTTCACACAAAATCCTATGCAGATCGTAAACGAGATGTCAATATTGTTTCATCTGAATTAGCATTCTCGTCAGATACAACTTCATTGTTTCATAACGTCAGAGTATTAGAGAAAAATTACGATAGGTCTTTTATGTGTGATCGTTGTCCTTATCTTCATCCTCGTAAAGAAACTGTACAGAATCACCAAAAATATCATAATTCAAATGAAGGAATAAAATGTCCTTATTGTGATTACTTTTCTTCACAGCCATTGTTTATGAGAGATCATATCAAAGTTCATTTCCAGTCAGAAAGCTCCATTCAGCCACAGGGATTTACAAAAAATGAAAATATAGAAATATGGTGCATAGTGGATGGAAAACGAGAAATGCTATTTAAAGACAGAGGTGCTGATGTGTTTGCAGATGACAGATTCTTTTCACCTGCAGAAGCAGAATCACACTATGCAAATGGAGAATGCACTTCAAGTTCATATTCTCCAGAAAACAATTTAATGATAAATGTTCCTAAAGAGATAATCTCACCTGATACCAAAGAAATGGACATTATGGAAAATCCTATTCCCAGTTGTCTTTCAAGTGAAAAATCCTGTGACCTAAAAGAAGATATGGAGCAAAATAAAAAGGTGGGAGTAGTTTTATCAGATGTATTTTCAGAAAACAAAATCACTGCCTTAAGAGATAACGAAGAAATACATGATAAAAAGGATGATGTATTTTCAATCAATGAAACAAAGAGCAGTTTGTGTTTAGAAACTGATGTTGTTGATGTAAATATAGAGAAAGAATGTATAAATGAAGATAAAACAGATTTTCAAGATGAATGCATCAAAACGGACTCTTTAATAATTGCAAAAGAAGACGTGACATATAAAGAAGATAACGAAAAAGTCGAGACAAAGGAATTGTGTTGTCATACATTTTATTCTGCACAGGAAAGTCTAAACAGAGGGACCAACAATAGTAATTTTAATACAGAAATAGTAGAAAATGAAGAATTAAATTTGAATAATAATTATTTTGATACAAATGAAGAAAAATCTACTGCCACAAACATTTCTAATGTGATTGTAATGAAATGGACAACAGAAGAAAATATCAAAGAGGATGTCATAACTGATATCACGATAAACAAAGAATGTGAGCAAGTTAAAGAAGCTGAAATTGAAGAAAGTACAATGTGCAATGACGGTTTAATCTCAAATGCTAGTGGTGATACTTTTCCAGATTCCTCTGAACCAAGAAAGTGCAGCAAAAGTGAACTGATTTTAGATGATGATGATAAAGTGCTTCCTGAAGTTCCAATATAGATATAAAAATTTATGAATTGACTAAATATATTTAAAGAGCTGTAATATACTAATGTATTTTGTTGATTGATAAAAACGTGGGTTTATCTTGAAGATGGGAATTTTTAAAATATCGGAATGGTTATTTGTTTAACGATCTTTCGGCATTTATCACGAAAATGCATCAATTTTATAGGGAGAAATTATGAAGAGCAATTATTATTAGTTATTTACCAATGTAATTTGTTGTATAGACTTAATCATGTGTTATTGAAAGTTATATAAAGAGTGAATTTATTTTCCACCATAAAAATTTGTATTCCTGTGTGTAGGAAATACTAATTATTTAAATTAAATTTATGGTAAATTGGATATCTGTATATTAATTTAATATTTAAAATAGAAAATTTGGCTTCCTTTAGAACTGTAAAATGAAAAGGCAGTTCACTGGTTAAATATAAATCTTAATAAAGTTATATTTTATATTGTCAGCTTTATTTATTTATTTTTAATCTTGCGATAAAAGAATCAACAAGGAAAAATTTTATTGCTAAATTGTACGCGAACATATATATATACAATAATTATTTGTCGACATATAAAAATCTCTCTGAATGCCACATTATTATTATTCAGATTGCACTACATAAATATTGAACCAATTATCCAATATCCAGAATGCTCAGAAAACCAGTAAAAAGAGTATAGAATTCATGCACGTGCGCACGCACACATTCAACATGGCTACTGTGTTGAGTGAAAATGTTTGGATAGACCAAAGTCTAACTCACTCACTATTATTACATATTTCAATCACTGAAAATTAAAAAGGAATAAACAATAATCTCTTGGTCTATTTGCATATCCCAAGCAGGGATTCTACACTCTTATTTAGAATATTCTAATCATTTTTGCACTCTAATGCTATTAAATATTTTTTTAATCTGTTGTTCAAATATTTTAATTTCTCATGAGAATGTATACAATATCATCAAAAAGAATGAATAAATGAAGATAAAACAGATTCTTTAATAATTGCAAAAGAAGACATGGCACCTTAAACGCATTGAAATTAAAATATCTGGCCAAAATGTGAACTGAAATATTTTATAAATATTAAAAAATTTAATTAAATTACGATAGTTGAAAATGATACTGTATGTAATTTACTGATTATAATTTATAAATACTGTACTAACAAAATTTATTTATTGATGATTATGGCCAATATAACTGTGGTTAACAGGTTGTAACAACTTTCCTTCTAGTTCATGGTGATTGGCATGTGATGTGATTTGTGATTACAGCAAATCACATCACAAAGTATACACATTTTATGGCACTATTTGGCACTTTATTAACAACAATTTACATTTTTTTAGAAAATGCAGTATGATGATAATTTCTAAACTACATATCTATCAGGTTTCAATTGCAGGAAATATGAGTCCTCCTGTTTCTGTGAAGTATTAATGGTTTAGTTAATACTTTACAGAAACATAAAAATCAAAATGCCTTAATTTTGAATGCAGAGAAATAAATTTATTTATTTTTTTTTTTGTAATTTTTAAATGTTACAATAAATTTTAAGTGAGATATCCAAATTCTGGGGAAACTCCAGTCCCGAGCATTCCGAATAAATGGTCCCATAACTGCATCATAAAAGGATGTTGTTTCGATATTCTGCAGTAAACAGGTAAAAACTAGCATCAAAACTTATTTCCTTTTTGATAATTGAAATAACACAATAATTGCATTAAAAAAATGATGATGATAAAAAACTGAAAATTTGTATTAAAAATATCATAAATTAATATTGTATATAATTTACTGTACAGTTCTACAAAGATAAAATATTAAAAACGTGGGAGATGGTTTCATATACATCAAATTTCTGAAATAAACTGGTTTCTTTGATACAATGTCACTGAAGCAATATGGTTATTGGGCATCACCTAAAAGTGAAACAGATTATTAATATCAAAATTGAATTCTTATTGGCATAATTTTTATAGATAGTTTCAAAAACTTCCAGAATTAAACAAGAATAAAAACAATACTTAAGATAAATTTATCATATTGTACAACAAGACATTCTTGGATAATGGTAGTAAATATCCCATCAAAAAAAAATAAAAAATAAGTAGTTAATCTAAATTTGTTGTACTTTCAGATGCAGCTACTTGGTTAACAACTTAAAAAAATAAAACAATAACATTGACCAAAATAACTGCATGTAAAATTTAACAAATATGATATTTTCTTAATAATATATAGAAAAAATACTATACAAGTACTTGGCCTATGTTTTTGATGGGATATCATTTATTATTTAGAATAAAAATTCTCATTAAAATAACCCCTTTATTTTAATTCAACTAAACTTAAAATATTTATGAAAAATTTAATAAAATAATATACAGTGGATTCCGCTTAATTGGGACGCTGCATAACTGGGACAAATCTCAAAGAACAGATACCAAACTAATAAACTAATACATAATTTAAACACTATTGGGACAGTAGCAGAAAAGGAATTTTCAATTTTTGATATGTTTTAGGGATTTTTCAGTAGCAGAAAAGGAATTTTCAATTTTTGATGTATTTTAGGGATTTTTAAGTAGCAGAAAAATCAATTTTTGATATATTTTAGGGATTTTTCGAAAGTATGGCAATACTATATGCACTAATACTTCCAATTTTTGATATATTTTAGGGATTTTTCGAAAGTATGGCAACATTACATTTTTGATATATTTTAGGGATTTTTTGAAAGTATGGCAACACTATGTACACTAACATTTGTTGTGTGCTTTCTTAAAAAATCCTTATAATTTTTATATAACATTTTATTGTACCAGAAATTTTTCAAGTTAAAACCTTTCTACAAGACAATACAGTTAAGAGTCAACCGTTATTGTACAGTCTATGACAAAGGTTTTGACATCAGCAGAAACGGTTTGACTTTCGTACAATATGCAATAACTGATTGAGTCATTACTGCAGTTGTTGATCATCGTAGGCTGCAAGGCAGTTGCAACCATTCCATCGGGGCCATCGAAAAGTGACTCGTGTAAAAGGGTTTAGGTCAGTATGCCTTCGTTTTTAAAAAAATCGAGGGTCAAATGTCATGAAGCCGGACCGCGCCGCTTATATACCTAAAAAATTAGATGTCTTCCAAACGAAAGTGGCAGTGTAGTGGTTATGTCGCTTACCTGCTGAACTAAATGTGGTGAGGTCGCGGCACGCTTACGTATTTTTATTTGTCAAGTGAATAAATTAAAATATTACTAGCAATAAAACTTCAGATAAAATCAAGTTTTTTTTGTCATAATCACGTATAGGATAGCAACAATTCGACGAGTTGCTACTACCCCATACATAAAGAGGCTCAAAGCCTCTTTATGTATGGGGTAGAGATATCACCCTACGCATAATGAATTACGGCAATTAGATAGTGAGAGAGATAAAGCGAGAAAGAGATCGAACAATAATTGAAAAGTGATTATGACAAATTGTAACTATGACAAAAAAAATTTACTTTTATCTGAAGATTTATTGTTAATAATAATTTAATTTATTCACGCGAAAAAACAAGGTACGCAGGCGAGACTCGAACTTACAACATTTAGCTCTACACGGAAGCACCTTAGCCACTACACCGCGGCTTTAATTGAAGTATCTGCAGTTTTTTAGCCATATAAACGGTGCGATCCGGCTTTATGAAATCTCGAACTTACAACATTTAGCTCTACACGGAAGCACCTTAGCCACTACACCGCGGCTTTGATTGAAGTGTCTGCAGTTTTTTAGCCATATAAACGGTGCGATCCGGCTTTATGACATTTGATCTCGCTATTTTTAATAACGAAGGCATAATGACTTAAACTCTTTACAGGAGTCACTTTTCGATGGCCCCCAACCTGTAGATTAAAGCCTATCGAAATCGGTGGAACGGAGTTGTCCTCTGACATTTCAAGAGTTCAAATCTCGTTTCTTTAACAAAGAATAACTCTAAAACGAAGCAACTTATCATAATGCGGTAAAAAGCATTTTATTACAAATTTGTTCTTAATTCTGCTCGTGCCAATTAAGGTGCATAAATAAACTTCAAAACTTTTTTAACTTGCAGATATGCTCTTACCTCGTTTCGGGTTAAGTGCGAATAGCTGACATTTTGTACAATTTTGTCGCAAATTTAAATTTTTCAAAAATGATTTAAATGGTAATAGGTGCGCAATCCGATTGTTAATGAACCTGCCAAATATTTATACGATCGGTTAAAATCGTTTCTTTTCTCAAATTTTCAAGAGTTCAATCCTTTTTCCTTTAACAAAGAATAACTCTAAAACGAAACAATCTATCTTATGCGGTAAAAAGCATTTTATAGTAGATTTGTTCCTAATTCTGCTCGTATCAAATAAGGATGCTCAAAACTTTTTTAACTTGCACGTACACTCTTACCCCGTTTCGGTTTAAGTGCGAATAGCTGATATTTTGTACGATTTTTTCACAAATATAAAATTTTCAAAAATGATTTAAACGGTATTAGCTGTGGAATGCCATTGTTAACGACCCTGCGCTATAGGATAGGTTGAAATACCTTCGTTTAAAGTCCAACTTTGTAAAAACCGCGATAGGTTGAAATAACTTCGTTTAAAGTCCAACTTTGTAAAAACCTTGTGCACTTATCCCACTCCGCCTTATATACAATTTAATAACATAATAAATCACATTTCTATTAATATAGAAAAAGCATTTTTGATTGCAGCTAAATGCAATTTTTTCCTGGCTAGATTCCATAGTGCTCGTTCGTATAATTTTAAATGCACATTATTTTAATATGTAATTTAGGATAATATTACACGTATAAATCGTTGTAATAAATCTTTCTTTAATAACCAAATGAAAATAAATTTAAACAAATTCAAACAACAAGCTAAAGAACTTTAAAAAAAATTAAATTTTCCTGATACATCCTTTCTATCCGCAATTGAGTCGCAATCTGAACCATTGATCTAAACCTCAAAGCATCGTTATAATGTTTTTATAACAGCATTCACTTCTGAAAACGATTTATTTAGGAATTAGACTTAAACGTTTTTGTAATAGCTTGTACTGTATATATCTTCTATAATAAAAATACAATAAATAATTCTTTCAGGCATACACAAAATCATAAACAATGTATACAATATAATTTATAAAATAGTATTGGTGAAGATGAAAGCAGATACCAGGTCTTGCCAATGCCAAACTTTGCATATTCTCGAACGTATCCCCAACGTTCTGAATTATTTCATAGCTATATTGAACTCATTTATTCACTCGACTAATAATTATTCTTCATACATTTTCACACATACAAAACATTATAAAAAGAAGGAAAGAAAAGGATGCAACAATACATTAGATGTCATTCATGAAGATAATCTGCTATTTCAAATTCGAACTTTATTATTCATTCATTCTTATGTTGACTGTCAGTAAATCATGATTTTGCGATAATTTGTACATCTAAAAAAATAAAAGTTTTGTTGAATCATAATTACCTGAAATAATTTGTTTTCCGAAATATTATCTTAAGGCATTTTCAATCGTTTTGTCTTTTTAATCTGGAAAATATCCTACATTTAATTTTGAAATTCATTTTTATATTATGCAGTTGAAAAATATTTTTCGTGTGTTTTTACGTGTAAACTTGACAATGTATAAATCAAGTTAATTTGAATACAAGAAAACAAAAACAAAATAAAGCAATATTAAAGGAACAATATTTCCCTGTTAACTCTCAACACTTAACAGAAACGTAAAAAGTTTCCTTTAATCATTAAAGCAAGTGTCTTCATCAGTTCTGGAGCTTACTTTAACACGAACTTCGTTCATTTCTGGAGGAGCAATTTCGATTGTCTCTATGGAAAGAAGACCTCCTTTACTCCAAGCTATGGCAGCTTTGCATTTGATGGGCTGAAATGATATACAATATCTTTATATATAAAAATCCCGTGTCACGATGTTCGTTTTCGCTAATCTCCGAAACCACTCAACCGATTTTAATGAAATTTTGTAAACGTGTATTGTTTGATCCAACTTAAAATATAGGATAGTTTTTATTTCGATAAGTGATATTTTTAATATTTTAAAATCTATTGATATTAATTTTTGACAATAAGTATCAATAGATGGCGCTAAGTATCAAAGTAAGTATTTATTTTATGACAATAAGTATCAATAGATGGTGCTAAGTGTGAAAATAAGGGGCAACAGATAACTTACCTGCATTACTATTATTGGATTTTTACAGAATTACTTAGCGTAACTTACTGACAATAAGTATCAATAGATGGCGCTAAGTGTCAAAGTAAGGGACAACAGATAATTTACCTGCATTTACTATTATAAGATTTTTTACAGAATTACTTAGCTAAAAGAATTATTACTGATTATGATACAATTTACAGAATTACTTAGCTAAAAGAATTATTACTGATTATGATAGAGGATTACAGAATTACTTAGCTAAAAGAATTATTACTGATTATGATACAGGACACATTACTTAGCTAAAACAATTACTTACTATATGATACAGGATACTGTTCAGTATCAATTTATGTTCAATCAGTAACTATGATACAGGATACTGTTCAGTATCAATTTATGTTCAATCGGTAACTCTAGATAGAGGATATGTTCAGTATCAATTTATGTTCATTCAGTAACTTTATATCATACCTTTACTATATCTATAATTACGATCGTGATATATTGTATTACATATCTAAAATGAAATTTGTTTATATTTTATCACACAGAATATATTGAAAATCCTGAAAGTCATTTAAAAGGTTATAATTTAAGAGAAAGATAACTTAAGTACTACACTATGAACTGCCTGAGCAATGCCGGGCACGGGTATGCTAGTACTTATATAAAATCAAAGATTACATGTTTTCAACCGAGAATTTCACAAAAAAAATTATTAGTTAATGGAATTTTGTTAATAATAACTATTCTCTATTAGTTTAGAGAAGTGCAAAGCCATGTTAACTTAATATCAATCCGTTTTGAGGTTTCTGGAAAAAAATAAACAAAATAGATAAGATTTTCGAAAGGCTTTGTAGCTTAAAGTGTAAATTATAATTTCGCTAAGGTAACATCAACTGGCTGAAGAACAAACAATAATTAATTTGAGAAGTTTACAAGTGAAGATCTTACAGATGTTGAAACGATAGTTTTTGTTTCATCAGATGTAATATTACGAAAAACAAAAAGCTAGTTATTAAAAAAATTTTTTAATAAATTTATCGATGATTTTATATTTATAAATTAAAAATTCTTTAGAAGAGAAATCTGTGTTTATATTTCTTGCGAGTGTCTAAAATTAATTTGAATGATATGACACACATTTTTTAAGGCGGCTCACCGATTCTTCTGCAATAATTCTTGATAAAACGTTTGTCAAGCTAGCAATTATTCAGGCGAACAGTTGATTTTTATCATAACCTAACATAAATAGTGAAAAATTAAAATTCCGTTCGTTCATTAAAAAATATAAAATAAATAAAATTGATTCATCCAAACCTGCTGAATTATTTGAAAGCAACTGTTTTCTATTCCTTTCGGTAATGTCATTGACAAAAACATCTATATTTAATGTCGATCAGCGAATTGAAAAAATATGTAATTTGTTACAAAAAAATATGTCCGGATTCAAATTTTTATTTGAGAAACTTCTGTTATCATTAAAATATCAAGGTTAGCTTAGTGTAATTAAGCGGCCATATCAAATAAGGGATATACTTTATCTGGATGCAGCCATTTGTAGATATCATCACAGACTGGCCAATACCTATGATGTGGCCAAACGAAGATTGAAGGACGGGGCTCAACAATTGAGCCCGGACACATATCAAATAAGGGATATACTTTATCTGGAGGCAGCCACTTGTAGATATCATCACAGACTGGCCAATACCTATGATGAGGCCAAACGAAGATTGAAGGACGGGGCTCAACAATTGAGCCCGGACCCCTCTTGAAAAATTGTAGGGTTTGGGATCCGGATTTGAACTTGGATCCTCCAGAATAGAAAGCCACAGCTTGTACCACGCATACGGCCGACTACTAATATCAAAATTTACTTTATAGCAGAGGTTCTTACAATCTGCTATAAAGGGTATCCATACCCCTTGGGAATGGGATCCAAATGCTGGGATATGAGACTCAATCTCTAAAGTACAATAAATTCAAGCTGTTGACATATTTGGTAGTCATACTGGCAATTAATATAAGGAATGATGATGATTATTTCGAAAGTCACGTGAGTCAAGGGGTATGGGACTATCAGACAATTCATTGGCGGTCAGGAGTATCAAAGGTTAAGAACCACTGCTCTATAGCAAAGTAGCGAATCACAGAGAGGAAAAATAATTTTAAAACATAAAAATATTTCTTTTGCATTTTTGTTGCTTCCACTTTAATAACGATCGAATAGAGAAATAAATACAATAGAACTCTGGCTAGAACTGTCTTTTGCATTTTTGTTGCTTCCACTTTAATAACGATCGAATAGAGAAATAAATACAATATAACTCTGGCATTAATAGAATAATCAGAAAAACCAGATCTATAATCGTGGATAACTTAAAAATAATTACCTAGAGGCCAATTACATACTGTAATTGTTTATGAATTCTATATTGATTTAGATACCTTATGAAATAAGTTCACTTTTTTAATTTTTATAAGTTGAATTTAAAATTATAACTGAATAAACACGAAAATATCGATTTATCTATATTATTTCAGACGTTGTGTGTGACTTTATACTGTATACATTATCAGCTCGATAAAAACTTGACCTGATAACATTTTCATGTAAAGAAAATTTTATACTTTTTAAAACAGGACGAAATTATTAAGAAGAAAAAAATTAAAATAAAATAAACTCTTTGATTATTTAAGTTTGCTTATTTTTGTTTTTTAAAAATAAATTATTTGAGATGAAGTTCAAGTATATAAGTAATGGATATTATACACAGATCGATAAGTTGTAATGATGAAGAATTAAAAATATGAAGAAGTATTTTTTTATAATATATTTCACAAATTAAGTACATCATCAAGTTAAATATCTTTATGAAACATAAACTTAACTATCAAAAAATATTTAAGTTTGCTTATTTTTGTTTTTTAAAAATAAATTATTTGAGATGAAGTTCAAGTGTATAAGTAATGGATATTATACACAGATCGATAATTTGTAATGATGAAGAATTAAAAATATGAAGAAGAAGTATTTTTTTAAAATATATTTCACAAATTAAGTATATCATCAAGTTAAATATCTTTATGAAACATAAACTTAATTATCAAAAAATTATATATTAAACTTATTTATTATTATTATTTACGTATGAAAACAAAACTATTTTACCTTTCCTTGAGTAGGAAACATCTTTAACTAATTGAAAAAAAATAAATAAATATGGTTCTTAATATTTAATTATAATTTATAAATATTTGTAAAATTCGACGCAATTATCTGATAAAATGTTTTCGATCTCTACTACATTAATTATACTGTATAAGTTTATCTCGATTCTTGCGCAAGTCATTATTATAAATCATTATAACTTTAAAGCCATGAAATGTTTTTAATTTAAAAATATTATTGTTCGATAAACAATAAGCAAAAAAATTATCTAAGTATCGAGAGAGTTTTTTTATTAAATGTACTACAGAATTATTTTTAAATGCATTTTACTAACCATTCCTGTCGGTCGGATAGCCCGCTGTAAAGCTATGGCTTACAACCCTGGAGGATCCCGGTTCAAATCCAGTCCCACACCTCCAGTTTTTCAGGAGAGGTCCGGGCCCGGCCCACTGAGCCCCATCCAGTTGACACCATCATGGGTGTTGGCCAGCCTGTGATGGACACAAGTGGCCGCCATCAGATAAAGTATATCCCTTGTGCGGTATGGCGGCTTATCTAACTAACCAACCGACCAACTTTTCCTGTAGCCTTAAAAAAACAGTAAAGGGTGTGTGTGTGTATATATATATATATATATATATACCGTATATACTCGTATATACAGAGTGTACCTTACCATCCGTACCCTCTTCTTTCTCGGAAACACGAAGAAGTAGCAAATAGGGAGAAAAATTTTGATTATCATAGTATATCTGGAGAATCGATGGTCATGATAAACATTTTATAGACCCACCGGAAGTAGAGTCAACTTTGAAGTCTCCAACGAAAACGTATGCTGATTTCGGCATAATTGGATAGAACTGTAAAGAACAAACAACTTTTGTTTTGAATTTTTTTTTTGATATCGCCTACGGATTGTGAGATATCACACAAAAAAGATGCTGTCACATATACCACCGATTGAGCTATTCAATCAATAAGAAGAAGAATCCGACAGAAGATCTGAAAAGCAGACTTCGCAGATACTTGGATGTAGGCGGTAAATATTTCGAACAGCATTTGTAGTGCAGAGGGTCAATTCGGTTATTCGGTGGTAATACTCGAACCATAGATGCGACAAATCTTTCGCCATCACAATTCGGCATGGAGTCATACTCAAGAACAAGGGTTTACCGATTTGTTTCAGACCTTTATGAAAGCACAGACCTCTCTGTTGGATTCTTCTTATTATTGCTTGAAGCCACTGTGCTTGAAGCGCAATTTCCTTACATCTTTGGCAGCATTTTTTTTTTGTGATATCTCAATCCGTAAGTGATATTTAAAAATTTTCAAAACAAAAGTTGTATGTTTTTTACAGTTCTATCCAATTACGCCCAAATCGACATACACTTTCGTTGGAGATTTCAAACTTGACCCCTTACGCTCCTACCTTGAAAATTTAATCAATTAAACATGTTAACTACACAAATGCATTGTCCAAATTTCATTACTCTACAATAATTTTTTCTTGGTGTTGGGATTTTTTTTTCCGTCAGTGTACTTTAGTTATTATAATTTTTCTCCTACCTCATAATATGTCCGAGAAAAAAAGAGTTGTGCGAGTGGTAAGATATACCTTGTTTATACAGGGTGGTTACAAATTATTGGACGATTTCAGAAAGTTATGTTTCACTAATACTGAACAAAAATACATGATCTTAGTGTCATATGAAAGATTAAAGTTTGAAGTTTTATACTGACTTTAGATGCACGTGTAATACGGCAGATGTCCAAGCGGTAATCCTATTCGTGCCAAACCCTCTCAAGCATGTCTGGTGTGATGTTCTCGATAGTTCTGGTAATGCGCCTTCTCAATTCTGGGAGTGTAGCTGGACGTGGAGGGATGCAAACATTGTCCTTGATGAAACCCCACAGAAAGAAATCACACACTGTGAGGTCCGGTGAACGTCGTGGCCATATGCAGAATGTGTTGTCTGCGGCAGTTGCATGACCAATCCATCTTCCTGGCATGTATCGATTTAGATACTCCCGGGCATTTGTATGCCAATGTAGAAGGGCCCTGGTCTTGTTGAAAAATGAACCTGTTCCTCCTATTCCGTGAGCTGTGGCATTAACTAATCTTCTAACATGTCAAGGTACCCGTTTTCCGTAAAAAAAGATAAAAGTGAAAACAACTTAAAATAACATAAGAACTTCAAACGTCATTCTTTCAAATGACACTAAGATCACGTATTTTTGTTCAGTATTAGTGAAAATATATCCTTCTGAAATCGCCCAATAATTTGTAACCAACCTGTATATATTCAATATATATGTTACGATAAAAGTGACTAATCCGGTGATTATACATAATCACCGGCTATTATGCATAATCACCAACCATTTCGGTAAAGTAATAAATTTATTTCATATATTGCGAATTAATCACATTTACCTGTGATTATGCATAATCGCCAGTTCATATAGTAAATATGATAAATCCTACTTGATTAATCAAACTTACCGGACATTATGCATAATCTCCAGTCTAGAATGGTAAATTTGATAAATAATGCATTCTCGTCAAGTAATGAAGTTGTTCGCTGCATTCATCTTCATTTATGCAATAAGTTCGGTTTTAAGCGGTCAAAGAAAGTAAGATCTCACTCAGTTCAAGAACTAATCGCAAATGAAAGTGCGGAAATCAGAGTTGACACCAAGATAAAGACGTCTATATGTTGGCCTGATTGGCCGTGTGGAAATGCTTCGGCTTTCTATTCTGAAGGACGCGGGTTCGAGACTCAGGTCCCACCCCTTGAAAATATTTATCATGGGGTCTAGGCCTGGCCTGTCGATCCCCGTCCTCCACAATCCGGCTGACTCCTCCGCAGGAGTGGATAGCCTGTGGAAAGCCTTGTTTCGCCCCGCCACATAGTATTCTTCCAGAATGGAGTGTGGCGTTATCTGTTGAAAAAAAAAGACGTCTATAAAACTTGAACATGATAGACCCGATATTTTTGTATATGACAAAAAATGAAAGATTATATGGCTTATTGACATCGGAATCACAGATCAAGTTTGTTAACAAAAGTTAAAATGAAAAATGAGGAAATATGAATTAATGGAAATGAACTGAGCTTGATGTATTAATGCCAAGTAAACATAATTCCCTACGTGATAACTTGGGATGGTATTGCAATAACTTACCACAAAAATCATATCAGAGTTATCGATTTGCCCTTAAACGTAGAAGTGTATATCCAGACTCGTCCTCAAGATTTTAGAAAAGCATCTTCTTTGAAAAGAGATGCAGATTTGGCGGGAATGGTGCGGAAGACGATGTTAAAAACATACTGAAACGGCTAGAAATAATCGAAGTTAAAGATGAATGTGTGCTAACAGATTGTTGTAAAAGTGAAATAACTGTAACTCTATAATTAAATTATTAATTAAATAACAAAAAATAAAAAATTTCATGATATTTATCAAATTTATAAACTACATTTTGGAAATTATGCAAAAATCGTTTTAAAAGTAATATATTCAGCCATATTTATCAAATTTACCAAATTCATTTGGGAATTAAGCAAAAGGGCCAGTAAAAGTGAGAAATTTTGACATATTTATCAAATTTACCAATACTTTACCGGCGTTTTTTCAAAAAACGCCGGTAAAGTGAGAAATTTAGTGAAATTTAACAAATTTACCAAGATGATTGGTGATTATGCATAATCAACAATTAATCACTCTTACTGTAACGTGTGTATATATATATATATATATACATAAAATTATGATAACTTAGCTTATAATAATTTAGCTATAAGTCATATTTATATATAGTTCTTTACAGTTTTGTTTATTACTTTATTTCTAATTTAATGAATAAAATTGATTTCTGTTTAGCCAAAGATATTAAATTTGGATTTGGCAGCTAAAGTATTGATTGGCAATGCTTCTTGTGACAAAAAAGAATCTATCAAATTTAAAAGTAAGATTTGATAATCTATTGATATTGTAATTTTTTAATTATAACTAATAATTATAATAGTGTCAGAATCGAAATTTATTAAAGTTTATGTAATATGAATGAATTATAAGCTAAATAAATAAATTAAAATTATATGTATATATGCATATACACTGTGATTCTAAATAATGTTAAAATACAAATATGCTTAAACCGTGAAAGATATAATCAAAGGACTAAAAATGCTTAATATCAAAGGATATTAAAAGAGAAATTAATATCATATGCCTGAAGAATGGAAAACATATATAACATCTTAGAAGCTTGCTGGTGTACACTTCAAATAGTGTAGTTCAATGATGGCCAAGGTTTCAACTGTGCAACTATATATAATTGTCAGTGATCCATTGAAAATAAATTTTATCCAAACAAATTCATCTAATGGAAAATCGTATTGACATGTATTATTAGTTCCTATTTTAACCTTCACCACTCCTCACTTAAAAAAAAAAAAAACGCCCATTACGCTCCAAGAAATATGAAATATGATATTTAATATACGATATTTTGCCATAACTTTTTTGCATTTTAATTTATTGGCACGAAAAAATTAGATTTTGTTGTCCATATACTGTGTCCTGATATTGTTTTTTAATTTTGGATTAAGGACCAAAAGAAAAAAATACGAAAGCAATTAGGCCTAATTAGCATATGTAAACAATATATAATTTTTCAAATTATTCATGATTTTGGCATTGGATAAAAAAAAATGTTGATGTGGACTATCATCAAGAATGTAAATACATCTAATGATATCAAATACTTCATAATTCTAAAAAATTTTTCCAGCTAACAAAGACAATTTATACTGTAATTTGATACCGCAGATCGTAATCCGATACCTTGTGTAAACAAACAATCTTATTATCCCTCTCGCGGATGAAATACGGTATTCTACTACACAAATGTTTAAAATAATTGTTTATTAGCCATTTTTCTTCCTATTTTCTTAAAATAATGTGTGATAAATACTTTTTATTTTATAAGAAGTATTAGTATGTATGAGAATGTCGACTTTGTTGGAAATTTAATTTTTTTAATAAATATTGCTATAATTTGTATATGTAGCTATCATCCTGCCATCTGTATGCCAGATTTAGCACTGATTTTTGATAAATTATCGCTTTTTATATGTTTTTTACTCAAGATTTGTCTCAGTGCCTTTAAAAAATTTCAGATGGTGAATTATTTCTCTGTATTTAGTCATTG
>AYEL01079814.1:0-38494 GCA_000484575.1 Olivierus martensii | reverse complement strand
TTTTACCGAAATCGTTGGTGATTATGCATAATCACCAACGATTTCGGCAAAAGTGTCAAATTTATTTCATATACAGTCAATTCTCTTTATTCGTGGATTCTGCATTCGCGAAAATTTATTTTAACCACAAAATCGATTTTCGCGCTTATTCGCGGATTCCCGCTGAGCGGCGAAAATACTGTCACCAATGTAAACTCTCTCAGCTCTATATTTCCCATAGGCACAATGGTCAGTATTCGCGAAGAATTTACAGAACGTAACTACCGCAAATAACGAGAATCGACTATATTGCCAATTAATCAATTTTACTGGTGATTATGCATAATCGCCAGTTCATAGTATTAAATATGATAAATCGTACTCAATCAATCAAATTTACCGGACATTATGCGTAATCGCCCGTCTAGGATGGTAAATTTGATAAATAATGCATTCTCGTCAGATAATAAAATAGTTGGTTGCATTAATATTCATTTATGTAATAAGTTCGGCTTTAAGAATGCACACATCGAAGTTATACCTTTATGTACTTCAGTTAAAAACTGTGATTACATAGGTTTATAAAGAAATTCAAGCATTCATTTTCTTTTATAGATAAACTATCCAAGGCACACATATAGATTAACTGATGATTGTAATGTTAACTATTTTTGATAAAGTGTTTTATAGCATGGCTTCATTATGGAAAAATGAAGCCATGCTATAAAACTGAATGTTCCAGAAAAAATTTATAATTAGCGGATTTACTCATTTTTTCGAATTTTCTAAATTGAAACTTCAAATATAGTTAAAAATATGTTTAATATTTCTTATCTAGCGTACAGTAGGATGTAATTTTTAGTTATAATCTAATTATTAAAATATAAATGTAAACAGAAATATGAGTATAAATGGAAAAGTATGTTTAAGATGATGGTTTATATTTTAGCCCTGATAACATTTTACAGAATAAATGTATCAAAGTCACAACCTACTTATGATCATAAAATTTTATTTATTAGAAAAGGGAACTCCAGAAGTTTGTATATTCACCATTTTCAAACTGTTGTAGCTACAGGATTAATTGTTATATCTTCAATAACATGCTCTTTCTGCCAAATTTCATGATGAAGTATTAAAATATTAGTCATATTAAATAGTTAATGCTACAAGTTTAATTGATGAGCATCGGGACATCTTTAGTGATAGATTATTCCCGCCGAATTTCATAAAATTCTACTAACTACAGTTATCCCTCCTTTAACGCGGTTTCGCTCTAACAAGATTTGAAAATTGCAGAAACCCTCATATAAACGGTACTTCTATTGATACAACACGGTTTTTACTTAACACATTTATAAAATTTACGTTTTTTCTCCTACAATACAAAAACATTTTCATTAATTTTTATAAATCCACACTATGGACACACAATAAACACACAAAATGCCATCATTGGGAAATATTTTGCTAAAATTAATCATAAAATGCAATTTCGTTAGTTGACCGTGGGAGGAAAGGTATACAGTCTATTTTTGATTTCGATTTGAAATTGAGTTAATTGTCGAAAATTGAGTATTTTGTGGCCGAAACGTTCGGTTCTTGGATAAAAAATAAGTTTTTATTCTTCGATAGAGGAATGTGAAGGAGGAGAAAAACATTTTTATTCATCATGGGAAAGTTCTCATGGCGTCATTAGCAAGAGGGTGAGAAAGGAGAGAAAAGAAAGTTGAAATGACCTCCAACTTCTGGACATTAAGGTGTAAGCCTGTCATTCCATTAGGTTAGTTAAGCCGAAATATCCTCATGGAATATTTTTATCTATTGGTGGTCACTTATAGAGCCGCCATCATCTCAGGCTGACCAACACCCATGATCGGGTCAACCGGAAGATTGAAAGATGGGTTTCAACTGGCCGTGCCCAGATCTCTCCTGAAAAATTGGAGGAGTGGGACCCCGGATCAAGAATATTAATAGATTCAGAATATTAAGCCTCAGCTTAATATTCTGATATAATAATGATATAATCAAGATTCAGAATATTAAGCCTCAGCTTTACCACGCAGCCATCGGGCTGACCTGTCATTCTCTAATAGACAGCTACACTACGCAGCCATCCGGCTGATCTGTCATTCGGTCAGTCCAACAGGTCCCTCCTTTGTTCTGTGAGGTGTTCGTTATCCGAACATGTGTTCGTTAACCGAATATAAAAATCTTTAAAAAAGTGTTCGTTATCCGAACTGTTCGTTAATCGATCACCCACTGTATGTCAAATTATAAATAATATGCGTTAAATGCTCTACTCATGCTGAATGTGGAATGCAAAATTTTCCTCTTTTCGAGACACATAAGTGTAATAATTCAAACGTATATTACTAATTTTGTAAATGAACTATAATGTGTAGGATACTGCTTAATTAAACGCAAGATGTAATATATATCAAAAAGATTAATTTAAAATTATTTTTAAAACTATAAGTAAAAAAGTTACATATGCTTAAGACTCCTTTTATTCTTCAGCATCACTAATGCCAATAAGCATGCAAAGAAGTAACACACGTATAAATATTTATACAAAAACATATAAATATGTAAATATAGTTGGCCGGATTGGCCGCGTGGAAACGCTTTGGCTTTCCACTCTGGAGGACCGGGGTTCGAGTCTTTGGTCCCACCCCTTGAAAATATTTATCATGGGTCCGGGTCCGGGCCCGGCCCGTCGATCCCCGTCCTCCACAATCCGGCTGATCCGGGCCCGGCCCGTCGATCCCCGTCCTCCACAATCCGGCTGACTTCCGGGCCCGGCCCGTCGATCCCCGTCCTCCACAATCCGGCTGATCCCTCGGGCCCGGCCCGTCGATTCCCGTCCTCCACAATCCGGCTGACCCCTCTGCACGGGCCCGGCCCGTCGATCCCCGTCCTCCACCATCTGGCTGACCCCTCCGCAGGGGTGGGCAGCCTGTGGAAGGGCTTGTTTCGCCCTCACTTAGTACTCTTATTGAGTGGAAAGTGGCGTCATCTGTTGACAAAAAAAATGTGTAAATATATGTAAAATATGTATAAATTATGCTTGCAGTTTATTTTCCATTTTTTTTAATATGCAGTAAATATAACAAAATTGAAGGAAAACTTCAGTTATTTAATGCAGTATAAAGGAATTAAAAATTCTATACAAGTCACAGTTTCAATTGTTAACTATATTAGCTAAATAGAATAATCAAACGAACAGAGTTCAGCGGAAATAGTTCCGGAGTTTAGACTAGTATCTCTTCCAAATTCGCATTTATCACATTTTAAAAACTTTAAATTTAATGAATACAGAAAAAAAAGAATTAATTTTTCGAATTAATGAATACAGAAAAAAATTAATTAATTTAATGAATACAGAAAAAAAAGAATTAATTTTTCGAATTAATGAATACAGAAAAAATTAATTAATTTAATGAATACAGAAAAAAAAGAATTAATTTTTAAATTTTAATGTGCATCTTTCAATATTGTTTTATTTATCTTTCAAAAATAAAATAATAAAAACAAATTTTCCTTCTTTGCCTTTGACCCTCTTTTGAATTTTTAAAATTTGTTCGTTAAAGATTTTATACGTATTTATGAAATTAAAATTATTTGTTAATACATTAAACAAAACTGTACTCATTAATTGAGAAACTAATTTACTTTCAGTTTAAAGGAAGAACAAGCCCATCAAAAACATCTAATATAAAAAAAAAATAAGGATGTAAATAATAAGGTACATTACTAGGAAATTTATTTACTCTAATTAGATGCAGTTGAATAAAACAATAGTAAACTAAAACAATAGCGTTAACCAAAGTAGCTGCATCTAAATGGTAATAAATATCCTATTTTCTTAGTACTGTACTTGGCTTTAGTTTTCACGTATTAGATGTTTTTTATGGGATTATGACTCCGTATATCCTGGCAATTATAAAATATTGCCTAATCTGACACTATATATTTAATATATTTAATATATGCCATACATATCTTGTATGGCAGGAATGTGCCATATGAATTGATATCGTGATAGCATGATTTTACCGTGAAGAATGGAGAAAGTAAAATTGCAATTTGAATAATTTAGCCTTAAAACCAAAATAAACATGTTTTATTAACATAATTAAATATCGTTATAATTAATTACTTAACTTTACTAATATTTAATTTAATTACTCCAATTTCTATTAATTAAAAAAGAGTTAGAATATATAATTATCTAGATCAAGAGTTTCCAAACTTTTTGCCTTGAGGGCCACAATTAGATATTTCAGAACTGTTCAGCGGGCCGTAGTAAAAAAAAAAAACTAGAACTAGATATATCTATAGTTTTATTGAAAGCAAATAAAAATTAATTACAGAGTATATGAGATTAAATTATCGTATATTAATGAAAACGAACACTATCAGCAAATTCTCATATTTTCATCACAAATTATAATAAAACCATTAATGTGAATGATGAAACTGTGTTAGTGTTTTTAAACTGTTATTAAACTCAGGTTCAAATTTTGAAGTGGCGGGCCGGAAAAAATCATATTGCGGGCCGTAGTTTGGAGACCCCTGATCTAGATTTAGATTTCATTTAATTCATTTTATTTTCTGTGGTATTACCAAAATTTGGTAAAGTTGTTATTAAAATAACAAATAATTGGATTTGAAGCTTCAAATTTGGCAGTCGGGTAAGATTGAATATTTTTCTCGAATATAATTGTCAGATTAATAATTTTTAACTTAGGACTAAAGTTATACGAGTTCAATTTTGGCCGATAATAACTCTGATAATAACAGTTAATCAGTGACTACTATACTTATACTATTTTACTATAACCGTGTCTGTTTATAACTTATACAAAGATTTTGTCAGAAAACTAAAACGATAATAAAAATTGATTAAAAAATAAATTTATTAATTTAACCATATCATAGACGACTGTAATGCGATTATGATAAATCTATAAATATTTTAATATATAACAATATACTAATTAAAATATAATTATAAGAAATACTCACTGGTATTCGGATTCTGAGAAAAAAACCAATTTTTAACAGCGTAGCAGATTGCTATTAAGGGAACAATCAATATCAGATCCATTACAAAAATTAGAGTTGCGGAAAATGAATCGTCTAAACAAAACACAGATAAATAATATCTATTATATCAAGTCACAAGAATCTATTATATCATAAAAACTTTGTATTGTATCTGAAGGTTTCGTAACCTACTGATTATATTTAATAGGATTTGGAGAAATTTCTATTTTTTTAATTTATAATCATTGTCGTACAAGAACAGTTAATCAGTAGGTTATTTCTTGATAATAATGGTGTATTGTTTGCTTTTTTAGCAAACAATACACCATTATTATCAAGAAATGATTGTTTTCTTATAAAATATTTATTTGAGATATTTTAGTATTATTTTGCGATGACATTATTTATCGGCTTGAAAATATTCTCCGATTGATGAAACACTATTGTGTTCGATAAACATTTTTAGATTATTAATTGGGTCATTTCCTTATCGATATGCACTTGAATTAAACTGTATGTTTATTCTAATTCATCTACATAAATATGATTGTAATATTCCTCTTTGTTAATTATTGTTAAATAAAATGTTCTTAACTTTTTATTTCGAGGATATTGCTATTAGTTTAGCATAGGGTATCACATTTACTTTTTGTAGGGAATGGTTGATCCTGGTTTCAAAAATTCACTTTGATCGGAGATATGATTTCACGATAGAGTCTATTTTCTAAATAGTAACAGTAATAATGATGATGATACAGCAATATTCACAGACAAAATAAATTACCGCAAAGCAGGATATCCGTGGTGGCATTTTTTTAACCTTCTTCCCCTTCAAAAACACACCCGTTTTAATTTTCAATACATAAGCATATATAATATTTTACACTCATTTTCTTAAATAATTTTTAAGAACTGAAAATTATACAAAACTTTTATACAAACATCTGGTGAATAGTAATGATAGTAATGAGTCTTGCTGTTGGCACCCTCATTCAGCTTGGGGCCTAGAGCGGACCGCCCTCTGCTGCCTCTGGGTACGCCACTGCCGCAAGGATTTGTTTATCTTCACAGTAGACTCACAAGGGAGGTTCAGACATTGGGTCACCGACACACCTGTAGTAGTCCCCTAGGACAATATAATGTGTGAGTAATAAAGGACACCTGTAGTAGTCCCCTAGGACAATATAATGTGTGAGTAATAAAGTACGGGGAGGTTCAGACATTCAGGTCACCGATTTTTTTTTGAAATTTTGCATACCTTGTAGTAGTACTTCTAGGACAATACAATGTGTGAGCAATAAAGTGCACTACTCAAGCATTGTCGAGAAAATCATGTGAGTAATAAAGTGCACTACTCCAGGATTGTCGAGAAAATCGCACGGGGAGCAATAAAGTGCACTACTCAAGCATTGTCGAGAAAATCGCAAGAGAGTGCACTACTCCAAGATTGTCGAGAAAATCACACGAGAAGTTTCGTATTCAGTTCATATAATCTAAAGTTTAATTATATATCGAAGAAAATCACACGAGAAGTTTCGTATTCAGTTCATATAATCTAAAATTTAATTATATATCGAAGGTGTCAGTAGCGCAGTGGTTGGAGGTTTAATTTTTTAATTGCGTGATCGCTGGTTCAATTCTTAGCTTTGATAATTTTTTTTATTTTTATTTATTTATTTTATTATTTTTCTCTTACATTGTTTTATATAAATTCAGTTATTTATATTTTTTTATTTGTTTTAAATATTTTATATATGTTTATATCAACGATGGCCAATTCACTTATCAAAGCTTATATTTGTTGCGTGGTGTAATTATATAAATAATCACGTCTGTTTACCGCCATTTTCTTCGAATACTGAGTTTGCGCAGTGCCGGTGAAATGCAATGTAACGAATAGTTTCATTGGTTGGAATGAGATTGACGTTATGTATACGTGTATTCTAAGCATCATGGGAAAATGATGACGTTTCCTGAGACAGAATGACTGGAGCATCGCTTAAAACGTAATAATCTCTCTGCTATTTCTCTGTAGTAAGATTGTCTTTTCACAGAGACGATTTTTCGTCTCTGCAGAGAGACTGAGACCAGCATAGACCCCCTGGTTGCTTTGATTTTCTTGTGAGTAAATAGATGACCTGAGCTCGTGCCTTATGGTCTATAAATTTGAGCTTTACTCTTAAATCTTTTTTTTTTAATTAGTTAATAGTATTTATTGAACAATGGAAAATTATCTTGTGACACACACTGCCTATTTATTTTTTGTGATTTGAAGTTGTAGTTAAGACAACAGTTAATAGATAACAAGTTCATGACTTGAAGAAATCAAACCAAGTGTCTGGCATTGGACTAACCTACTGTAATAACATGAGAGATTCTAGCAAGATATTTTATAGGTGCAGATAAATGTCTTATTTGTCATTTGTTGATATCTTTTTGATGGAAGATAAAATTTCTATATAAATGTGCACTTGTTATGAAGCATATTTTGGTGAGTTATTTATTTTACTATGAAATTTTAATCATTCTGTTTTTAACCTTTTAAATATTTAATTTAATTTACAAACTACACCCTTCAAGAACACAAATGGGTGGCCCCCTCAAACCAAGACAATAGAAGTACTATACAGATCGTTAAAAGATTTAGAGGCGCGACTCAAAAATGAATTCATAGTTTTTGATAGACAATGTTTCTGTATGTAAATCAAATCAGTTTTTCTAGTATTAGCTTGAGGTACTTTATAGCAAATTACATCAGCCGGAAGGGAGCCGCAGATGTACTTAAAAAGTAATCTCATATTCTGACTGTAATTGATGAATTCAAAAGACGGTAATGAAAGACAATCAGTATTTATAGGAACAGTTGAGATATTGCTGCCCATCAGTAGATTTCGAATACTGTTAATGACTTCTTGAAAAGAATTTTAATTCTTATAGCTTATTTATCAGATATCAGTGTTTTATAATAGTTTCCCTTTTACTGTTTTGATTTATTTTTACATGAATTATAACCTTTTACATTATTTCTTTTAATTAAATTTTTACATCTACAACTTTTGATGAATATATTATTAGTGCTACTTATTGTTTTGTTTGATTTTATCAAGTCTCATTTCACATAATTTTTTGATTGGTGATGTTATATATTTTATTTGCTCTTTACAAATGCCTTTTATATACTGCTTTTATTTTTGAACATATTTAGTGCAATTTGTCCCAGTATCCCTGTATCATGAAAAACTAAAATTCAAATTTTTATAATAACTATTATTATATTGCTTGTAATATTAACTTTGAAGTGTAATATATTAATAAATAAATCTCAAATTCACAAACTGTTATTAAGAAAAAACTCAAAAAAGCTGAAGTTTTTCTTAACAGTTTGTGAATTTGAGTTTTTGAAATTTCAGCAATTCAATTCACTATACATCAGTTCAGTAAAGTGATTGATTACCTTCAGATTGTCCATAGCCTATTTGCTGTATAATCATGTCCATAAATGTTTTCTCTACTGATAGATCATATATTCCAATAATATACAAGTTGCTTGAGTTTATCAGATAATTAAGACGGCAGATAATTAGGCTTTTACTATATTTGTTGTTTTAACAATAAATTTTTGATTATTAATAATTGAAATATTATTTTTATTTTAGAAATATTTATGCAATTCTTCAGAAGAACTAAAAGCTGAGGTTTGTTTTTCTTATTGTAATTCAATAATTATAATTTATAAAACTATAATTGAAATTTTTGTTATACATACATTACATACATACATTACATACACACATTACATACATATATAATGCTGTTTGATAGGCTGATATTTTTCCTTATTTGGGTATACCAAAAGCATTTCAAAACAAAATGATTTACGTTATGCATATAATATTGTTGTTCTTTTTCAATCATACATAGAATTTATACTGCAGCATAATCTTGCTAGAAAATAATAGAATAGAAATAATGTATAGTAGGTAACAATTGCTGAAAGTGAGAATCTAGTCTTCCAGATGAGTGAAAAATAATCATTGATATTTATTACTTGGATCATAATCATTAAGATTGCACAAATTCAATCAGAAACTTCAGACATCATTATATCTACATAAAATAGTAATTTCCAACACTATAGTCCATTCATATATTATATTTTTTGATGATAACCACAATTATCAAAAAAAAAAAAAATGTTAAAAAATATTGCATGTTATACTATTTCATATTATCCTTTTATATATCAACTATTCAATGTTTTACGAGGGTAATTCAATAAGTAAGTTACAAATTGAAGTTGCGACCTTCATTTTTTAATTAAGTGCGGAAAATGTTACTGCTAGATAGCAGCACTATCTAGTTTTATTGTGATGCACAACAATCATTCTGCGCATGACTGTACAAGATGGCAGCCTATCTAGTTTTATTGTGATGCACAACAATCATTCTGTGCATGACTGTACAAGATGGCGGCGCCCAAATACATGTACCACGATAGAACAGCGTGCCGTTGTGCGTTTTTGTGAACAAAACATATGGAAGCAAAGGATATCCACAAGGAAATGCTGCCCTATATGGTGAACATTGCCTATCACGTCAGGCAATCCATAATTGGGTGCAGAAGTTCTCAGAAGGGCGGACAAGTATTGCAATCCATAATTGGGTGCAGAAATTCTCGGAAGGGCGGACAAGTATCAAATCCATAATTGGGTGCAGAGTTCTCGGAAGGGCGGACAAGTATCGAAGACAAACATAGAGCCAGTCGCTCATAGTGCTAGGCAATCCATAATTGGGTGCAGAAGTTCTCGGAAGGGCGGACAAGTATCGAAGACATACATAGAGCCGGTCGGCCGGTGGAGATCGCCATGCCAGAAATGGGCAATCCATAATTGGGTGCAGAAGTTCTCGGAAGGGCGGACAAGTATCGAAGACATACAAGTAAGACATGCAAGTATCGAAGACATGCAAGTATCGTCAGGCAATCCATAATTGGGTGCGTGGTTCCAACAGCAACCAAAAGAATTTTACGCCACAGGTTTCCAGGGACTTGTGAAACGGTGGGACAAGTGCTTAAATTTGTATGGAGATTATGTTGAAAAATAAATGTTGTTTGTATGTCATTATCTCCATTCATTTCTTTTCAATCACGATTTGTAACTTACTTATTGAATCGCCCTTGTATATTTAATAAACATTTAATGGAAATTTTATATTACATATTAAAAGTGTGTTATCAATCCAGGAAAATATATTGATTGATAGTGCAGTAATAAGATTATTTTATAACTACTAATATTAAGTTAAAATTTAATTTTATATGTGGGAAATAAAGATGATAATTTAAACAAAATAATTAATGTATAATATACATTAAATATTAATAACATTAAATAAAATAATTAATATACAATTCATCTTCCAATAGAAGCATACAATGAATCTTCCAACATTAAAATAAAATATTCTTAACCAAAAAACTCTTATCATGTTTAAAGTTCTTAATATTTAATGTATTAAAACTTTAAACAAGATGATAGATTATAGTATTTTCAAGATGATAGAGTTTTCTGGTTAAGAATATTTTATTTTAATCAACTTTTATTCCGAAGTTTGAATATAAATTATCTCACATTTTTTACTATTGATATTTAAAATGTTTCATATAATTATGGCTATTACAGTATTATTATTTTAGATTTAACAATAAAATTCTGATAATTTTCATTCTCCATACTTCCAACTATCAAATTTAGGTAAAAAAGGAAACTATGTAGAGTTAAATTGGCAAATCAAATATACATTTTATAATCTGTGGTGTCTTACAATCAAGGAAATGTGGTATTTATTTTTTCTAAAACAGTATTTGAAAAACGTAAATTGTCAACAACTAAATCATTTAGTAATTTTATATTCTGAAAAAGATGAATTAAATAATCAGTAAATTATATTAGGAACTTTTTTAAGAACTTTAAGAATTTCAGTTTTATAAACAGTTTTATTTACAAAATAAACCTTAAAAACATACTGTGCTTATAAGTAGATGGCAATCTGTAGTAATTAGATAATAACATATCAATTAGATATCAAAAGATATTTTTAAAAAAATAATAAAAATAACCCTAATAAATAAATAGATTTGATATTTTAAGGTTCACTCAATTAAATAACAAGTTTTTGAGTAGAATAATTAAAAAATGATTTAAATAAAAAACATTCTCAGCTATTAATTTCTCCTAAGTTGCTAATTACAATGGAATAAAAATACAAACATAAAAAAAACACTATTATATAAAATTCTATTTTGAATATGTAACAGTTTTTTTTATCTTAAAAAATATATTTAACCTAAGTAATATTTTAATACAAAACTTTATAATAAGTTTTGTATTAAAAAGTTTGTTAAGTTAAATATTGAAATTTTTAAAAATGTTCAAAATAGAACATTTTGTATGCATTCTATATTTTTGTTCCATTGTAGTTAGCAACCAAAGAACATTTAATTGTCAAAAAAGTTTTTGGTGATTAGTTTTTAAACTATTCTGTTTATAAGCTTGTTAATTACAAAGCAGAGTACTAGGAATCTGTTATAAATAATAATTTATTCTTTAAAATTTTTATTTATAGTTAACTAGATTAACAATGGAAAATGATATTCTTCTTGGCAAACATATCATGAAAGCTCAAGAATTAATGCAAGAAATAATTGATATGCCTAATGATTTAGAGGTCATTTTAATATTTTTAACATTTTTTATTATTAATTTATTCTTAGTTAAATTCTAAAAATTTTATTATTAGGAAATTCAATTTTATTGCCTAAAACTTCGAGAAGAATTAATAACTTCACTTGTAAATAAAGAAACAATTGAAAACCAATTGAAAAGTGAAATTTTATTCATTAATGATCAAATGAAAGCAGAGCAATATTCTAAAGAGTTGCTGATAAAGGAATTAACACAAGAAATTGATAATTTACGTGAGCAAATAGGTATATTTTAAATATTTCTAAAACCATTTCATTTTTGTCAGAAATTCTGATATATTATTCATTTTATTTAGTAAATTTTGATAACATTAAAAAAAATTATGAAGAAGCATTATCAAAGCATTCAGAGACAGAATATCAGCTATCTAATTTAAAAAGTCAATTTCAATTAGCCCATCAAAAGATTTTGGATCAGGAAAGAATGCTAGAAGAATATTCTATGATGAAAGTAAGCAAATTATAACAATTTTTCAAATCATCTTGAATGCAAAGTAATTCACTAAAACTAGAATAAATTATAATAAATCAGGAAATTAATATGATAAATTTTTCACATTTTTAATATTATATTTACTTGCTATATTAGCCTATGATGTAAAGAAAAGGAATTTTGGTAGAAAAATATTCCTGTTTTGATTTTTATTAAAAGATATGTGAATGCTAAGAAGTATGAATAAATTTTTAAAAATAAAGCAAGAGAAAAATGTGTCATTTTGTTCTTGATTTACTTATATATGGTACTTTTATTTACTTGCTTTACTTTCTTGCTTTTGCAAGGAAATTTTAGTCAAGTTGCATAGTTAAGACAAAATGGTACATTTTATCTTAACTAATGAAAACTAAATCAAACAGCAAAGAATGATCACTGGAAATGAAATGTCCAGATAAGTGTAAAATAATATTTGCTATACTTGAAATCAATTAAAGCACTAAACGTAGGAGATGAAAAACAATTTATTTGGAGAATGCTTTCGGCTATTCAATAGCCTCATCAGTCAAATATATGTTTGACTGATGATGGTTATCGAATAGCCGAAAATGTTCTCCAAATAAATTGTTTTTCATCTCCTACGTTTAGTGCTTTAATTGATTTCAAGTATAGTAATGTATGATTTGCTGAAGATGGCTTAATAAAGCTGAAAGATCTTCAAGTTTAGTAAAATATACTGTATTTTCCACTTTTGAAATTGTGCTGAATTATTTACATTTAATAAGAAGTGGGATGAAATTATGCATAGGATGAATTATTATATAATATTTGCTAATTGATCAGAACTATCATGGATTGTACAGTCTTGATTAGATATAATAGAATCATTGGGCTTGCATCAATTATGATTGATCTCTGACATCATGATTTATCAAGACATAATATTTTTTGCTAGATAAATAATAGAATTTGTATTATCAGCATGTCAAAAAAATTTTGGCATATGCCATCATAAATTTGCCATTAAAAGGAAAATTTATGGCATGTGCCCAAAGTCACATGCAAACAAATTTTTTGGGCATGTAATATTTGAAGCTGATATATTATTTTTAATTAAATTAACATTCATATTTCAAGGGATAATTTTTACAAAAATTTAGCTATTTTTTGCATGCATTCTTTGCTCACCACTGCTGTTATAGGTAAAACTAATTTTTCCTAAACTAAATCACTGTTTGGCACAGTTTGATTCATGAGATCCTTGAATCAATAAATCCTAATCAATCTAACTTAGTCTAAACTAGTTTTAATTAATAATGATCAGACAATATTTGTTTTAATTGCAATTAATTAGTCAGAAACTAGTTTGAAATATGTCAAACTAAATAACTACAATAAAACTAATTTTACCTAACTTTGGAAAAACTACTTAGGGAAAATTAGATATATGCCCTAATCAATTTTCCATATATTCTTAATTAAAAGTTGTATAGTAGTGATTTTTATTTTATAATAATAATTGATATTTTTCGTATAAAAATGAATAATTGGAAAGATATATTTATTAATGTAATTATACGAAAACATCAGAATTTTTCAACAGCAGTATTACAATGTAATGAAGAAAATTAATGACGATTTGATATAGGATGCAAGTAGATAATCATAATTACATTTTAACATATTGCCCATTTCCATATGGGATGCAAGTTGTTGGAAATTACATTTTCTGCCCAATGCTAAATGTCATAAAAGGTTGTTTAAAACTTTATTCATTGAGTTTCTCATAGAATTTTTGGATTAGTCTATCTGTACATATGATGCTATTATTGTCTATTATAGTTTAATGCAAGTTTTGTCCTTTAATATCAAAAATTTGTTCTTTTTTATAATTTTTACAAAAGACTACATTATTATTTATTTATTATTATTTACAGTATTTATTGTTACAAATACTTTTTACATATATCAAATAAAAACAGTATACTACAGGCAACATTCCACATAAACTGCTCTAAATTCCTTAACGGGAGATTCAAGAAACGATCTTAGCGTATCCTTTTTTCTTATTCTGCTTAACTTGCTTTATATAACCACTTCCAGGCATTAGGGACCATTTCAGGCTCCGTGAAATTAAATCACATTTCCTTCCCTTTTCTTTTTGATGATTTCTAAGGCCTCAATGTACTTCCACATCATAAAGCAATGACCTCTGGCTTAGCGCAGTGGAAACTTTACCAAATTTTAGGTCAGTTTTATGCTCTCTTCCAAGTTCCTCTCTGTATATCCTATATAAAATTCCTCTCTAACCAACGAGTGATTAGTAATAGGAATTTCATATATTCCACTTCTATCCTTATCCTCATAGCTGTCTTTGTCATTCCGGATAATCCCAAAAACGGTCGGATTTCTTCTAAAGCATAGAGTAAAATTCGTTATTGGGGAAAAGCGAAAATTCTCCGGCCGAGTGAGAAAAGCTGGGACCGAAATACGATTGAGGCCTTAGAAATCATCAAAAAGAAAAGGGAAGGAAATGTGATTAATTTCACGGAGCCTGAAACGGTCCCTAATGCCTGGAAGTGGTTATATAAAGCAAGTTAAGCAGAATAAGAAAAAGGATACGCTAAAATCGGTTTCTTGACACACCCGTTAAGGAATTTAGAGCAGTTTATGTGGAATGTTGCCTGTAGTATACTGTTTTTATTTGATATACGTCTGTTCATTTTTATTTTTTGTTTTTTATTTTTTGTTTTTATTTTATTTTTATTTTTCATTTTATCTTTCTATTTTATTTTTATCTTTTTGAAAGTTTCTTAATATTTTATATTATAAAAAAACAATATGTTTTTGTAAAAAAAGATAGTCTGTATAAAAAATTTTGTAAGTTTGTTTATTATAAACGTTATGTAATCTGGAGGTGGAATCACGTAACAAATGTATTACTGAGCTGTCCGGAGGGACTAAGGAGAGCACATCCAGATGTATACCGGCCTTTTAAATCTTTACCGTGTTTGTTTGTTTTTATGTGTTAGCTCTCCTGCTCATGTAAAGCAGGGTTAGTTAGATTGTAACAGCTGAGGAAGACGCCAAGAGCGTTGAAAGCGTTTCTGAATAAAAATCTTTTGACTGCAAAAGGGCTATTGTGTAGTTTTAATTATTATTCTATTTGTCACTGTTTTTTGTCCCAAAATATTGTACCAAAAGTCTAAAAATGCTAAATTTACAAAAGAATATTTACATAGATATATGTATAGAAAGCAACAATTTTAAGCATTTGAAATATAGGAAGAAAATTTCTCAATATAGACATCAATCAAATCATTTCTCATGAATACAATAATTTTCCTCTTTATGCTGAAATTCACAGATTTTTTTGCTTTGACCCTTAGTATAATTCTTTCTAGGCATTTTCTTGTATAGAAAATTATCCAATCTCCATTATAATAGTAATTAATTGCAAAAAATTAAGCATATGTTTCTTTTTTGTACTTTTAACATAAATAAAACCTGTTAAGAATAATATAAAAAATTACAATGAAAAGCTAATCATTTTTATGCAAAATGTAAAAGTTTCTTGAGGAGGCTGAATTTATGATTTTGAAAAAATTTAATTTTCTTTAGAATTAAAATAGTTTTTGAAAAATAATAATTTTATGTAGGAAACATAATTTGTTTATTATGTCTAGAATCTGTTTTCAGAATGGACATTTTTTAGAGGAACCAAGAAATTCAAAAATGGGGCTAAACTGTTGAATTTTGGAAATAAAATTTACTAGAATATGTTCTTTCACAAGACCTTTGGTAATTATGTAAAATATTTATCTAGTCAGACAGATCTGTTAAAATAACCGAGATCTTTTACTCATCACTCAAACCGACTGTTATTTTAATTAGCAAGCCAGAATACATTGATAAACTCTTATGGAGTGTTATGATGAATAAAATAAAAAACAATAGGCATGTTAGATATCAAACATAATTTACAGCAAATATAGCGTAAGCTATATTTGCACGTAAATTATGTTTGATAACCAGGGTTTTATGTTTGTACCCAGGGTAAATTATGTTTGATACCCAAGGTTGATATCACAGCTAGCCCAGGGTTTCCCAAGGTGGATTCCGTGAAATACATATTTAGGATTCCGCGAGACAAATTGCCACAATAGTAAAATAACAGTTATTAATGGTAATTACACGTTAAATCTTAACATGGTAGGTTTAAGGTTAGCGGTAGTTGCAGTGCTATGGCGAGGGTGCTATGCTATGGCGAGGGTGCAATAACTAGTGAGAATTTCATTGAGGGTTCTGCAGAAAAATAAGTTTGGAAACACATGCAAAACCTATATTTGGCCAGATAGAAATAAAAACGAGTCATTATAACATTTCAAGCACAATTTTTTATTTTATAGATATAGGGTGTACTGGATACTTTCGAAATAAAAACGAGTCATTATAACATTTCAAGCACAGTTTTTTATTTTATAGATATAGGGCGTACTGGATACTTTTCGCTGAACTTTTCAGACTTCAACAGTTTATTGTCTGATTTGGCTTATTAAAGTGCACCTGAGTATGTAGATTATTGCTTGCTAATTCAGTCATTGCCAGTAATTTTATATCCCTAATTTGCTACGTTAATATTTATTATGTTACCTAATGTATTTATAAAACATAAAAGTAAAAGATAGTCAATGAAATAGTGTCCTGTCATATAAATCTAAAACCCATTCAGTGAACCTTCCTACCCCCATTGCTAAGCGACTGCCTGCATGATCGCTACCACGTTCTACTTACAACGATCTACTGCTGGAGTAATTAAGCGGTCCGTTTTTGCATATTGTAGGAAAGCCCAACCGTTTCCTCTAATGTTCGGATGTTTCTGCAACCGACTGTACTACTAGCATAAAGAGGACACAATGTTTTATATATTTTTGATTATTTATACAGTATATCCAACATTTAAATATTATAGGAATGTTTATTTTGTATATGAACTTGTATATCTATATATTTAAAAAAAAAAAAATTGAAAATTCAATAAAATGATCTTTGTTACAAATCAATACACAGATTGCACAGCTGGCATAAAGGTGTGACAGAAATGTCATGTGAATGAGCTAACAAATCTTACAGTTTTGCAAAAAATTTCCCAATTTTCCCGTATATAACCATATACCTGACTCTTGTATATAAGCCAGCCAACCTCCCTTCTTCAAAAAGATTTTTATTTTAAAAGAGTATCTCACCTTACATATGTTAATAATAGCTAATGAAAATGAGTATGTTTTTAAAATACTTAAAAATATTTTTCCAATGTAGCAGATGATAATGATTTTATAAAAGGAAAGTGAAGTTAAAAGAATTGCATTCTTTTACCAGGTTAAATTTGCTGAAACTTGAAATTTTTTGTATAATCATAAAAATCATGATAAAATGAAGATATCTTAAAAATTTCAACTAGTTATTTTAAAAATAATGAAAATATCTCAATTTATCTAAATATTACAAATTGTAAAATCAAGGAGGTTTATATAAAACAGTTTGAAAAATGAGAATTTGTCAAAATCAATAAAAGTTTATTATATAGATTTGAATAAAAAATTCCAGTTATAAAGCAAGAAGTTTTTTGTTGCAGTATCTACAGTCCTATAATACTGCTGTAATTGTATAATAATGTAATAAGTAAATGTTATTTAACTTATTACATTATTTTGGTTGCTAGAGCATTCTGCTATCATAATACTTAAAATTTTTGAGGATTTTTTTTATTGAAATTTGAAAATGAAATTTAAGTTTTTAAGTATAAATGTTTGTTACTCAGAATGCTCATATTATAGAAATTAATGTAAAATTGTTGCATAAATTGTTACAAAAAATAAAATTTGATATATTATTAGTGAGAAAATGAAAAACATAAGCAATAAAATAAAAAATTTGCAGACAGCTATACTTATTTTATTTCACTACTTATTTTTACAACACTTACTTATTTTTTTTTTCAAATTGTGAATAAAAAATATTATATTTATTCTGAATTAATGAAAAATCTATTAGTTTTTACAATAATAAATGTATAATAAACTGACAAAAAATATTTTTATTTTTCAGAATTAGGAGGTGCTGTGCAGTTATCTGGTATATTAAGGTTATTATTAGATCCTGAAAATATGCTCGCAACTGTAAATGTGAGTAAAATACTTAATTAAAATGTAATTATCGGTAATTCAGATATGCAATACTCAGAAAATAGTTTTTACTTCAAAACCAAGTAACATTTGATATTACAATTAATTAGAACAAAGTTCCCTTTCTTAAATTCTGTTCACTTTCCTTTCATTTTCGTATATTATTTTAATGAAATGATTAAAAAAAGAAAATATATAATTTATATTAATTTCATTATAAACACAGCTGTTGAAATGCTCTCTAACATAAGAAAACAATAAGAATTTTCTAGCAGCTACAATTTTCTTACTGTTCTAGTTTATATTCCATATTATAAAAATACTGGATTATTTATCCCAAAATAACAGCAAATAAATGATAGAAAATTGTTTATTCTGAAACATCTTCATTTGTCTATATGATCATCATGACCATATAATATATATTGGAGTAAGAATAAGCAATTAGATTAGAGTAGAAATGTTTGTTACAGAATTAATTTTTAAATTAAGCAATTTAAAATATAAAACTTACATAAGAATAGGATTATAACAACAACAACAACAACAACAAAATTTTAAAATATACAGTATATATATAGTGTATAAATTCAAAATGTTTAATATATTTGTATTGTGATTATATATTAAATAATAATAAAAGATTGGCAAAGGTTTTAAATTTTTGCAATCAGTTTTTAAATATAAATTATATAATATACAAATTGATATTATTATAAATTTTAATCAGAAAATTAAAAATAAATATACAAATTGAACCTAATCTGGCAAATTAATCTCTTCATAATTATGAAAATTTTAATAATTGGAAGTAATTTAGACTAATGTTAACACCATCTTGTAATTAATTAATATATACTAATAATTAAATTATAATTATATTTTATTGATTACAAAATGATGTTAACATTAGTCTAAATTATTCCAATTATTAAAATTCCTGTTATAATTATCAAGGGATTAATTTTGCAGATTAGATTCAATTTGGATCTCTCTCTTCAGATTTGCTTTGTAAAATTTGTTAAGATGACCATGCTAATCTAAATTTTACCTGGCTGATGCCAGAGAGAGAGTATGGCACTAGCCAGGTAAAATTGATGAAAATCTCGGTCAAAATTGTTTAACTAGGATTTTCAGCCATAGACCCTCTTTCTTAATCTGAATTTCTTAATCATAGCGATGCATCACTCGGCAGAATCCAATGTCTTTGATTAAGAAATTCTAAATTTGATATAATAATGTTTGAAAAAATCAACCTGCCAATGGCTTTAGTGATATATCAGCTGTGATGTCAGGATGATAACCTGAAGTTCACTGGTTTGATTCCTAATCAAAGCAAGCTTTTTCAGGTAAATTAATTAAAAATTGTAATTTAATAGTTAATTCATATATGGTGGTGACATTCTTAATTTAATTATTAGTATATTAGATAATTTTGAAGATGATGTCAACATCAGTCTAAAGTATTCCAATTATTAAAATTTGTTATATATTGGCAGATTAGGTTCATTTATAGGTTAAATAAATATCTTGAAATCATTAGTAATCAAACTTCCATTACAAATACACAATGTCAAAGCAAAAATATGCCAGTGTCTATATACAGTAGAAGCTGCTTATTAGAATCATTTTGGGACCGATCTATTTTGATAACAATAACTGATTGGTAACTTTAAGCAATGCATGTCAAAAAAGTATAATTTTGAATTTTTTTTTTATTATATAGTATATACTATACCTTGATGTTATATACAATAATCTTGATTCATCGTTTTTGTTGGGACTCCCGAAAAAACTATGAATATGAGAAAATGATAGATGTGAGATATAAAAAAACAAAAAAATAAAAATTAGATTAAAAGATAACACTAATAATAAATAATACAAAGTTCTATAACTGATGGATGAACACTTATTGAACTTTATACTGTGTATTATGTAATCAAATAAGTGAAAAAGTGAAGTGAAGCGATTTACGCTTAAGTTGTTGCAAATTCCAGTTTACAGAAAATCACAAAGAACTAGAGCAATAGTAAGAAGATTCTTATATCAAAAATAATGTTTAATTTTTTTTTTCAATAAAGGGAATTATAAAGTCGCTAAATCTCTATTTCACCAATCTTAAACTATATATTTAACTTATATATTTTTTCATCATCAAAAAATAAACATTAAAAATCGCCAAATCTGGAAACAGTAAGGCCGCACCATTCGTAAGGGAAAGACGTGCGGTAAAATCACCTAAAGGTGTCGCGAAGTTTTGAAAAGCAGTCATATTTATCTGTATGAATATTATTAAATCAAAAACTTACATTGTTCTAATAATTATTAATTAAAAAATGTACACAAATCATATCTTTCCATTTAAGTCGAATCTGCATTATTTAAAATAGTGGACAAATGTTTATCTTCGGATTTTCTCATTTATTGACTAAATTTCAGTGAAAACGAAGCAAATAAATGAACAATTAATAAATAATATTGTTTATTTTAATAGATTTAACCAATAATTTAGTATTATCTGCGATATTTTTTACATTTTAAATGTGGTATTTTATAGCGGTGTATCGATTCTGATGATGATAACTGAATTTCTGATTACTATAAGCGGAGTTTTCATAATTAATTTTAATATGGATGATTCGGGACCGTAGATTTTTGACGATGATAAACGTTTGATAACAATATCCGCGATTACAAAAAGCGGCGTCTACTGTATAAGGAGAATATATATTCTAAGTATGATATGGTAAGAATCTTGACATAGATATTCATTATAAATATTTATTATTTAGCAATTATTTCCAGGCTAAAGAATTGGATTTAGATTATTAAAATTAATAACATATTTATTCATACAGAATTTTTTTTATTATAAACAACTTCATAAGTTTTCCTTTGAAACGTTAGGAATAATCTATATAATAATTTGTTTATCTTCATTAGTGTCACATACATTTTTAGATTTTAATATCTCAAAACTTTGGAATAAAACTTTAGAAATCCTTTTGATGTATATTTCTGTGAGTTCCATATAGAGATTAAGACTATTAAATAACTTTTTTCAAATATCCATTCTAAAAAAATAATTTCAAATATTGGCAGAAATTTATAACTTATTTGATAAATGGTGCAGTATGTTTTCCTGGAATGTTTGCTTTCTAGTTTTTAAAAGAATGTTAGGCGAAATATTGTTGATGGGAGTGAGAAGAGGGACTACAGAAAATGTTCAAATTTTGTATAAATTTTTTAAATTCCTACACAAAAATGAAAAAAAAAAAAAACCAGTTTAATCCTTTGAGTACTGGCCATTTTTTGAAATTAAACTCAATTAACATCCAAAAAAAATATGAAAATTAAAATTGTGAAATCTCATTTAATTTCTGTCAAAATCTTTTGAAATTAGACATGTTGGAATTGGAAATTGCTTTTACTTAGCTGAACTGTGAGAATCAAGCACTTAAAAGCAATTACGAACAACTTTATTGATAAGTAACTAACGTTTTTGTTTATTTGCCATCTTCAGGTTACAATATTGGAACATTATAAAAATTAAATAACATATAGTAGAGTTAAAACTATATATATTTGTGTTAATATTAAATAAAATAATTTTATTATATCTGTGGGTCGGAAGATATAGGGCACTATGTCCATTTTTGGCCAAAATGAGATTATTGGCACAATCTTATGGGTTTCTCGTCCTCTACCAAAATGAGATTATTGGCACAATCATATGGGTTTCTCGTCCTTTACCTACAGGTATACAACACTATGTCCTACATCAATAATTGATGGAGTTACGGTGCTTTTAAATACACCAAGTCCATAAGGGAGAACAACGTAAAACAAACTCAAACTGCTCTCCTGTAAAATGTAGTAAATGTGACATAGTGTCCTATATCTCCGACCCACAGATATATATATATATGTGCATTAAGATTATATGTAATAAGTTTTGTAGTTGTAGTAAACATAATGTAATCAAGCTATATTCGTATTTAGAATATATTTTTTAAATTTTAACAGCTATTTGAATGAGGTATTAGATTACTGTTTCTGTTATTTTATTAAGTTGTCAGTCTGGATCCTTTATATTTTTCAACTGCGTACATCCATGCTGGGAGAAGATCATGAGCTGGTCTATCATTAAGGATGTTTTTGTCCTGCTTGGTTAAAATTTCCAAAGATTTTGTAATTAAAGCTTGCCTAGGTGCTCGGACTGATTTTATGATTTTCACTTTATTCCAATATATTTTCAAGTCTGTTGCATAGATTCTGTGGCTAGAACTGTGGATAACTTTCCTTTTGTTATGTCCTGTTTATGCACATTAAGTCTCTATGAATCTTTCACAAAGACTGATATATTTTAAATATTTATATAATGAATATTAATAAAATTTGTAATATTAATACCATTAATAGGAAAATTCAGAAATGCAGATTCAATTGCTTAAATCAAATATACAGAATCTTCAATGTGAACTAGAGAACAGTGAATTGGTTCAAAAGGATTTTGTTAAATTATCTCAGTCTCTTCAAGTAAGAATTTACATATCAAAGATTTTAACTTATATTTTTAAAATATTATTTGCATATACTGAACGAAAAAATTTTATTTTAATTCAGATGGAACTTGAAAATATCAGGCAATCAAATACTGAAGTTAGATGGCAACATGAGGATGATGTTACTAATTGTTTAACATGCAAATTGGTTTTTCATTCTTCCAAGGAAAAGGTAATTTCATTATTTATAACAACAAATGAATAACTTATTTTATCTAATAAAGATGATATTAATATTAGCATCTTTATTAGAACATTATTACACAAAATATTAATACTATTTGAAAATTTTTAATTTTGAACTCTTGTTTTTATATTTATTTGTGTGCTAAGTTGCTTAAAATGCACTAAAATATATTTGTAAAATTATATTAAAAATGTGCATTTAATTTATTAAATATACTTAAAAAGAAATTGTTTTTGTATTAAATTATTTCAAATTCTTAATATTAAATATCTAATATTGACCATTTTAAAAATTATATATTTTTCATATTTAATATACTATATATTTTCATTAAAAAAATGAAGTTTATAAGAATATGATTCCAAATTCATTAAAAAAATGAAGAAATATTTCAAATATTTGTGACAACTAAATATTTTTATCCATAATAATAATTAAATTTACAAAATATAAATTATTGTCCTTGTTCTGAAAAGAATATACTCTGCAAGAGGCACTGAAATTTATAAATGATTACCATCAAATGAAGTCTCAATGCATGCTCAACTTTGTGATGTTTTTCCTTTAATTATCATGAAAAATACAGGTGGATTCTAAATTATTGTTGGAGTTTCCTGGCCTGTAATTTTCAAACTGGAAACAAAATAAAATTGCTTACAAAATATGAAAATAACTTAAAATGTTCTATTACCTGTAGAATCAATACTGCAGAATGCTAAAAACTTCACCATGCAAGCCTTTTGTGGTAGGAAATATTTCCAAACAAATTATCATTTTTCTTCCAAATGTTCATCATCATTTGTTGTGCAAGTTTCTATCATAGCAATGATTCTGGTCTTCAATTCTTCAGGGGATCTTGTAAACATTGTCTTTCACATTTCCTCCTCAGGAAGAAATAAAGTGAATTCAGAAGCCATGGAATCAATCCATCACACTCAACCCAGTAGTCAGCAAACTGCATATCAAGAAATTCTCAGACAATGAGCTCAATGCAGTGGTGCACCATCTTGATGGAATACTACATTTGACTGATGTCTTCCAACTAGGATAATGGATACAGCTGTAGCATGTGAAGATAAGTCTCACTGCCACTATGTTTTATGTAAAGAAAAAGAATCTCAAAACTTCTGAACATTACAAAAAAACACTAGACAATTCACCTTTGGATTATCTCTCTTGAATACTCTAATGGCATAAGGGTTTTCTTATATTCTGTAATTATGACTATCCTCCCTGATATATAAAATGTAATGTATCATTGAGAATAAATTTTCACATTATTTCCCAGATATAAATGCAGTTTGTATAGCATAACCAAATAAAACTTTTTGAGTTATATTCATATTCTGACAGCAGTTTTATTTTGCTGTTTCCTTTTTAAAAATTGTAAGTCACAGAAACCCAAACAATAATTCAGAATTACCATGTGCTTTATATATGGTATTTATCTTTTCTGTGGATGGGACAGAATTCACCCACCATTTAATCTGAATGATATAATAAGTAGCATAATGATGTCTTCTATTTTTCCATTAATGGCCTGCATAAGTCTGGCAAGATCCTTTCTATTTTCTTATTAATTTCAAATTTCCTGAATATGCACTCTGTCTCAATGCATGTTATAAATATTATAATAACCAAGGAATAATATAAAGTTTAACTAAATATTACACACGATTAAAAATAAAAAAAACTTTCTATTTAGAAAACTGTAAATTAGACTATAATTTTGTCCTGATATTTTTGTCAGAGTATTTACCAATCTTTAATATTCTGCCTATAATATTAAGTGACAATTTATATTACATTTGAATTGGATTTTTATAATATCAAATCAAAATTTAGACAATAATTATAATTGAAAAAATATTTTTTTTTAAAACTAAATGTCAACTAAAAAAAATTCCTTTTTGAATATGAGAAATTTTGTTTGCATTGTCAGTTTAATCTAAATTCATTAAAAATATGTTAGTCTCTGATTTTTTTTAAGATAAAACTAAATGTCAACTAAAAAAAATTCCTTTTTGAATATGAGAAATTTTGTTTGCATCATCAGTTTAATCTGAATTCATTAAAAATATGTTGGTCTCTGATTTTTTTTAAAATATTTATAAAAAATTCTTCTAAGATTGCTTATCTGATAATATAGTATTGATTTTTTTTAAGAAACTATTTTGATGGAAAAACTCATCAAGCTATGAGACTAATTTATTTTCATTAAACAAATGTTCCAAATTGTCAGTGCAAATCAAGTTTCTTATATAAAAAAATTGTTTCTTAAGATTTAAAAGTTTACAAAAAAAATATTTTTTTGATCTTATATTATCTAACTTTTAATTTTGATAGTTTTAAAATTCAGCTGAAAGTAGTATAAATCATCATTTGAAAAATTTCATACGAATACTAAACGAAATAAAAACCAGAATGTTTAATACTGCAATAAAAATGTTTGAGGGGGTGCTGACAAAAATGTGTGAAAATTTCACACATTTACGAAAATAATGCATTGGTAATTTTATAAAAGTTGCATGAAACAAATGTTTTACCATAAATCCTAAGATTAATACTTATCTGTTTTATTTATACCATAAATCCTAAGATTAATACTTATCTGTTTTATTTACAATTGAAAAAAATTCCTTGACAATTTAAATTTTATTTAAATGACAAAATTTTTTGATAGCTACTTTAAATTTAAACATTATCAGAATTAAAATCTATTTAATCTATAAAATTATCCTATTGCTTAAAAATTTTCTTTGCATATATTTTTAGTTTTATTATTAAATATATTTTTTTTCCATATTAATGAAATTTTTTTCATATAATGCAATAGATCACAGTTAATGAAGAATAATTTTTGCTGATTGAATTCTAAATACTAATAACACTAGTAATTTTAAATTACTATGAAATCAGCAAAAATTACAATTACTATTGTATTTAAAATTCAGCAAATTTTAAATTACTATTTAGAACTACTAAATTTTAATAATTATTTTTATTTCTTTATACAGATTCATTGTTCTCATTGTGGAAAAATATTCTGTAATAACTGTTGTTCAAAGATTGTACATGGAGGACCAAGAAGCCGTCCATTTAATGTTTGTTCTGTATGTTATACTCTCTTGGACCAAGACTCAGCACCTTATTTTAGCAGTGAAGCATTAGCTTCATATAATCAATAATGTTATCAATTTTCACAGTTTAGATCTTTATATACATAAAAGTATACTAGTGTATATAGCATATAAATTTTATAATTTTAGGACAATCAAAGATATATTAAAATATGTACAGAAATTATTATACCAAATATATTCAAGTGCCATCCAGCAAAAAATATTTTTAATCTAAAGAAAAATAAGAGTTATGTATATATATTGAAAAAAATATTATTTATAACTAAATTTCTATTTTAATTGTTGTTTGTATTTGAGTTTACATTGTTATATTTATTTGCTGGAAAAAGTTTCTCAGTACATTCCTTTTTAAATTATTAATTTTGGTTTTGTTGTGTTTGGATTTTAAACATTGTTTATAGCCAACTGTCATTATAATGCAATAAGTCTTCCAATTATTCTAAATATCTTGTCATTTTGAAATTTAAAGCAATAATGGATGAGCTGACAATAATAAGAAAATTCTAATCAGGATTCACACATTTTTTATATATAGCTAATTGTTATTTAGTTCATTTATTCGATATTTTTCTTGTTGATTGATTTATGATAGATTGCCAAACAGAATTTATTATTGAAAGAGCTTTTTTGAAGATTGTTTAAATAATAATGTTTTTCAAAATCAATATTGTTTATGAAAATTAAATTATATAATTAAAATGTGCCAATAAAATGTTGATTTATAAAAATAAGTTGTATATTGAATTCATTTATAAATACGTTTAATGTAAATTTTAGTAACGTGTAAATATTAAATTTACATTAAACTTCCAGTTCCCCCTCTATTAATCTAATAAATTGAATATCTACTAATGCAAAAAAGTTTGTTGAATTGTAAAATTTGCAACAACAGTGTATATACAAGTATAGTAATTGGTATGCCAACTTGCAAGTGGTATATTATTTAATATATTTTATAATAAAATTTAATTAAAATAATAAATACAGTACTTGCTTAATAATGCAGAATATGATAAAACAATAAAAACGAGTATACTTATAGTATATAACTGGATTTATTATATATATAGAATTTAGGTTTTAACAATACTAATTAATAATTTAGGAAAGGTTTGGTATTTTTTAGGTCTAGAAAAACTTTGCAACATGAAAACTGTTAAAATTCAAAATCTAATTACAGTAATTTTTAATGGTGATTACAATTTTCAAAAATTACCACACTGGATACATTTTGAACAACATATATTAAGAATGAATAAAAATTTTAATAGGTTAATTATTTTCTAAAATACCAGAGAATATTAGTCATCATTCTCTTCCTGTTATATATAACATCAAAATGCAATGTGTTCAACTGAATAGGAATCAAAACTATATATAAAATAATAATTACCTATATTGATACACAAGCACTAAATGCAGTAACTAAATTTATTCTAAAACGAAACATAGCTTAAAGCTTGATGCTTTAAACTATGTTTTGTTTTAGAATAAATTTAGTTAACTGCATTTAGTGCTGTATATTTATATTTCTTAGATGAAAGCAGAGTTTAGATGGAGAATAATAATTATCTATTTGAAATATGATACAGTTTTATTCCTGTACTGAATTGAGAGAATTGAATTTTACTATATTTTGTTCATATAGTTTTCTAAATACATTTAATTTGTTATTTAAATTAAAGTATCAAGAATAAAAATTTTAATATGTTAATTCAGTTCTGTAAAATATTAGATAATATTAGTCATCATTCTCTTGCTGTTATATATCAAAATGCAATACACTCAACTGAAAAGGAATCAAAACTATTTATCAAATAACAGTTATTTGAAATATAGTAAACAGTTTTGTACTAGTATTGAGTTGAAAGCATTGAATTTTAATATATTTTGTTCATATAGTTTTCTAAATACAGTATACTTTTTATAAATTTCAAAAACCAAGAATTAAAAGATTGTTTTAAATATCTTTTGACTTCAGTATTTTACAAAGACTGCTGCTAAATAATAGCCTTACTTACTTTATATTATTTATGATGGTAATCTTATCGTTTTGATAAGATTACTTTACTATTTTAAAAACTTAAAATTTATTCTTTATAGCGAAATTCAAGATAGGCGCGCCATTTATTTTTTCAGTCTTAGGGGTACGCAGTCAAAAAAGTTTGGAGACCACTATGATAGAAAACTTATCTATACAAAATAAAAATAAATACTTATTTTATATTCTTATTTTAACAGAAATAATAAATTGTTTAAATCATATTTTTTTTCAATTTCAAATAATTTTAGAATTATGTGCACTGCTATATTTGGAGATGTGATGATATTACTAAAAATAAAGTTGAAACTCGCATAATAGTTTGCCAGTGTAACAATGGCATTTAATATATATATGAAAATAGCATATGGTACTCCCTAAATTAAACAATAAAGTTCTATTTTCAAAGAATTATTATGTTAAAATGATTTATTTCTTGGAATTTTCATTTATATTCAGTAAAACTGAAACGAGAGCTCATTATAACCAAAATAGGTTTATTATAGCCAAATATTCACTTCAAGGGAGATTGTATTTCTTTCATCAATATTACTATAAAAAATAAATGTAAGAATAATTGATTATTGTATACAAAGTAGAAAGCATATTATTGCAAAATTTAGATTTTTTATTTGATTTTAATTTTGATCATCAAGTATTTAAGTTATAATGAAATAAATTTGGAATATTTTAAAATCTTTTATATGAAGTCTGAAATACAACAATGATATTTGATATCATAGTTCACATATTTTGTAAGTTTATATCCAAAAGTAAAAATTATATGATTATATATTTAAACAGAGACCAATTTTGCCCAATATATTTAGGAAATATTCTATTGAAATTTTAACTGGACTAAAGAAAGGGAAATTTATATCCTGGAGAAAGTTCAGTGAAAATGCTGTATTATGGCATTTATACTTATGAATATTTGAAGAAATATTAATGTGTTTATATATGAAATCATAAAACAGATCTCCATTAGTGTTTCCCATGATATACATGCTTTATAGTTCTGGAATCTGAAAACTAAAAATCTGAAACATATCTGCTTCAAGCATTTTGGATAAGGAATTGTAGTTCAGTATCTATACAATATTTATGTATTAATCACTATAACTTCATAAAATTAGGTTTTGAATTATAAATAATTTTTTAATTATATATTTACAACAATCTATCTATTTTTTATTGTAATTATATAGTCAAGTATTTTATTACATTTAAATAATATTCTTTTTTAATAATTTACTCATAACTCGTTTTTCTAAAATTTTTAATAAATTTTATTTAAAAAGTATAAATAAATAAATAAATAAAAATCAAGATAATTTACCATTATGAAAATTATATGATTAAATATATGAAAAATTTATTATTAATTTACCAGATTGTAGAAAACGAGGTCTCATTCCAGGTGGATGGGGATGACGAAATCCATCTTCACTGGAAGAACTGCAACCTAATATATTAGGTGTTCCTAATAAAAGAATTTATATTTCTAAAAAATGATATGATTACAATTTGTAAATAAATTAAACAAAGCTACTTTTTAAAATGAAGGCATTTGTTGGTAATATTTACAGATGTGATGGTAAAATATATTTGAAAACATTATTCAAGTTTAATGTGATAAACAAATATCATATTTTGTTGGCAGACTTAGTTTATAAACAGAAATAAAGGTTATTTAAAATTTTAAATTATTAGTGCCTCTTAATAAAAAAAAATTCCAATAAATATTTTATCTTTGAATTAAAAAAAATTCTGATTAAAACAATGATTTATATTTTCAAATTATACTGGCAGATAATATATTCTGTAGGCAATATCATTTGTCAAATCCCCAAAACATTTGTTACATTGTTCATTTTTGAATATTTTATACAGACTAATAATATATAGCATACTATTAAAAATAACAATTTAACATAATTTAAATTTTTAGTTAAACATTTTTTATATTATAAATAAATATCAGAATTTCAGAAATATACAATAAAAATTTATCATAATTTTTAAAAATATTAAAATAAAAAAAAATAAAATATATTTATAATATACAATAAAAATTTATCATAATTAGATGAATATTTTATTTACAATTTTTACTGTTTAGCTATGCTAAAAGTGATTAAAATGATAATTTTTAATTATTAATCACTAAGAATTTTAATTATGGATAATGATTTAAAAATTAGTTTTTTAAAATGATTTTCTTGTTATTGCTAAATAATTAAATATGGATTTAAAAAATCAATGAAATTTTCATTTGTAAAAATAATTCTAAGCAAACATTTATAATTTAAAAGAAAAAAAAAATTACCTTAAAATGTATAGAATCAATCTTTAGCAATGAAACTTCAAAAGTTAAGAATATAATAATATGTACAATAAACTGTATAGTTATTCTATATATTTACATTTGTATAAAGAAGAATCATACAATAAAGCCTGATACTGGGAAGGAACTTTGAAGGCTGGTTGGTCATTACATATAATTATTAAAAATATTTTATTTTGTAATTGATTTAATTAATTAATTGTAATTAAAAGACAGGTCTTCAGAGGCCCTCTCCAATGCCTGGCTTTATTGCATTCAGCAATCACTAAAATATTATGCATATATATTTAACAGAATAATTATATTTAAAAATTTGCTTAATTATTCTAATTTCTAACATAGATTTTTTATTCTCATACTGAAGTACAAAGTTTTCTTTATATCATAAAAACTTGAGTTTTTCTATTAAACAATTTGTTAAAGACCCATTTAGATCAGTTTGTTTTACAAAATTTTCATAGCAGAACAAAGTACAGCTAAAAACAAGTAAATGTAGCTATTATAAACATGGAATTTTGGTCTGTGATAGTATCTTTTGTAGCATTAAAATAACATGTGTGAATCACATATTTCAAAATAATGTAAGTCAAAATTTCAGTTATATATGTGCTATTTTATTTTTAAAAAACTGGCTTTCAAATTATTATATATACAAACATGTCATTTTATTACTAGATAAAAAGTTCTATTGTAGGATAAATATACCTTTCTAATTACTAAAATTATAAATCTTTAGTAATGAAAATATATATTTATTCTATGATACAGTTTTTTATTTTGTAAATTTTTGCATACAGCTTAATTCTAAATAATGCATTTCATTTTCAAATTTAAAAAAAAATTCAAAAATAGAGAAAAATTTAAAAAATTGTAATAGTAAAAATAAACTAGCACAAAATATTAAAAAAAAAACAAAATATATTGTGTTAACATATTTAATATCAATACATTAACACAATATTATATGATTGCAAAACTTTTTTCATTTATCAATTTAATTTTAAACTTTATAATCAGGAGGCCACTGATTTACAACAGGAATGCATTCATAATTTTTGTATTTACTTGATATAGTACTAATTTACTAGTATTTATTATTATTTGTAGCAAAGAACTAAATTACAGAACATAATGAAATAAAATAGTTTCATTCTGTCATATTGAAAAACAGCATTAAGTTTATATTCAAAAAGTGAAGGCAGATACCACTGTAGATAATTCCAAATAATTTTTTTTTCAAAGAAGAAAAGTCTATACATTTTATTATAAGTTATAATACAAAATGCATAGATGAAATAAAATTCTTTGTTATTGCATATGTTCATTCTATAATCATAAAATTAAAAAAAAGGAAAGTATTTAAAAAACAGAGATTAATACAGACTCTGGGAACATTTTTTGTTCTTAAACAGAATGTCTTACTTTTATTTTTCACATCACTTTGTTTTCAGTTGAGGATGATCTGTTGAAGAACTAAAAATGTCTCAAGTTGCTGCAGTAAACTCTATCTTGTTGATTGTATTTTTATTAAGAATTCTTGAGTTGCTTTTTGTAATGGCCGATTTACTTTATTTATAGCTAGTACTTCTCTTTAATGTTAAGCGCTAATAAAAAATTCTAATCATATTCTGAAATATTTATATTCTGCAATTAGAAATCAAAGATATCATAAGGAATATCTATTTTATCAAGATAATGCTTAGGCCTCTTGGAAAAAACATGACATATTTGGCATTCCATATAAAACCTTATTTTCCAAATAAGGAATAATGTATCTTATTTTTATTCAATAGAAACAAAACAGCTATCAGATGAAAGTGGCTTGTAAATTCAACAGATGATAAACAGCTGCAACCAAGGATTTTATCTATTATGTACTATTATTGAACAACTATTAAGAGACATTGATAAAAATAGCTGCAAATACACTATCAACAATCTCCATCAATGGTAGAAACAACTTAAAAGAACAAAAAGAAAATTATTTTGAATAAAACATAATTAATCAATAAATTAAATATATATTATATTTTAAACTGAAAATTTACAAAAATTATTGATTACACCTAGTATTTAATTTTTGCAATCATTCATTCAATTGAAATAATTTAAAGCAAGTAATTTAAGAACTATATCAAATTTCAAGTCTGTAAATTTTGGCTATTTACGAGAATTAATTCAAATAAAAACCATAAATTTGTAATAAAAATTAAAAATTTGATGCCACTGTAAGTTGGAAATATTGTTGCTAGTAGTGTAAGAAATATCCAGTAGGTGGCAGAAGAGTACAGATGAACAAGCCTCATCATAGTAGCTGCCCTACTTGAGACATGCACCAAAGAACAACAGCTTTCTATTATTAGATTTTTGAAAAGTGAAAATGTAAAACCTATTGAAATTCATAGCAGAATGAAAACTAAGTATGGTGCTGCATGTTTATCACAGCAGCAAGTGTACAAGTAGAGTAGAAAATTCACAAATGGTGTGACATCTATGAAAGACATTTCTTGCCCAGGCCAAGCACATTGAGTTGTGAGGCCAGAGAATATTGCAGCTGTCGAAGTGTTAAGAGAAAATCACCAAATAACTGTGGATGAAATAACAACAATTGTGGATTTAAGTCATGATTCAGTATATCACATTATTCATGATGTGCTCCAGTTTCGTAAAGTATCGGCAAGATGGTTATAATGGCAGCAATGTGTTGACATCTTGTAAAGAACTTGTGCAGTACTTTGAATGAGAAGGTGATGATTTCCTTATTAGACTTGATACTGGAGATAAACATGGGTCCACTACTACATCCCAGAAACAAAGAGAGCAAGCATGGAATGGAATCATACTTCATCCCCAAAACCAAAAAAGTTTCAGACACAACTATCTGCAGGGAAGGTTATGCTTACTCTCTTGTGGGACCAAAATGCCATAATTTTGGAACACTACATACCTAAAGAGAACATAGTCACTAGTGCCACTTATTCCGATCTGTTAAAGAACCATCTTAGATCTACAATAAAAACAAAGTGATGTGGACTGCTATTTACAGGTGTCATTTTGCAGCATGACAATACTCGGTCTCATACTGCCCGAGCAATAGTTGTAACCACCGAACACCTCCATTTTGAATGTCTGCCACATCCTTCTTACTCACCAGATTTTGCCCCCAGTGATTATCACATGTTTGGACTGCTCAAGAAGGCACTGAGGGGGAAGAAGTTCTGACTGAGTGAAGAGACCGGTTGCAAAGTGAATAAAAGGAATTTTTCCACATGAATTCAGGCACTTTGTAAATGTTGGAGAACTTGTATTATGCATGGGGGAGAATATGTAAAAAAATGATGCAGATGTGTTTCTCATTTGCTTAATAAATTATTTTTAAAAATGTTTTCATGGTTTTCATTTGACTTGACCCTCGCAATTATCATAAATTTAATATATAAATATTGTCATTCTCAATTTATTGAAAGCAATTTTAAAAAATACCCAATGATCAATTCAAACTTATAATTAAAAATTCAATCAAATAATCATCATTAGACCAATAAATTTGGCTTTATAATTAATATCCTTTTAAGAAAAATATATTAATTTGAAAGCAAAATTTATTGAATCAACATCAAATTTATCTTTAATCTTTATATCAACTTATATTTTTAAAGAAGATAAAGAAATGTAACAGTATTGTATTAATTTTCATTGTTAATTACAATATAATTTATCTACTATAATTCTAAAGACTATTTATTGTATTGGAATGTAGTTTGAATTATTAATAAAACCATATAATTTATTATGGAAATATATGAAAAAAATTGCATTTAGACTTTTCATTTACTATAGGAATTTTTGTAGGAAAATATTCCTAAATATTTTAAATAATATTTAATTAATGGAAATAGAGTAATGAATTTTTCTTGTGTAAATTAAAGGAATTATTGTAAAAAAGCATAAGTATTAAATATATTGAAATTGTAAAATATTGCATTCAACATACAGAATGCTATTCAAAAAATTAAGAAATAAAGTCTAAATCTTAACTGCTTTCCATCTTAGTAATACTAGGCATATTTTTGATTGTAAAGATTGCATTAAAACAAAATCAACTACATATTAAAATATTTATTTCATTTTCATAATAATATTTAATATAAACAAATTCATTTATTTCACAATAACTGAATATCACAAGAACTATTAGGAATATATTTCTCTACAAAAATGCATATTTAAATTAAAAACTTACAAGGTATTTTTCGAAGGATTCATTACATAGAATACATAAATAGTTTTCTGCATCTAATGATTCTTAGTAATCTATATTTGTTGTTATTACATAATATTTACAAGCATTTAATTACATTACAATCATCGTGAATTTTTATTATAGAATGATTTTCTGAAGTTAATCAACTTTGAATATAAAAAGAATACAGACTGAATATCCTCTTTAACATATATTATATTTTTTCCCCTCTATTTTGTTGGTTTCTACATTATATTCAAAACAATAAAATTATTTTATCTTTCTTTTAATGTTTTTTTTAACAATATTAACATCATCTGAAATATTTGTGTGATATAATATTAATATGATTAATATACAAGAAATGTAGAACAGTAGTAGATCTTTATATATAAGCTAATAAAAATATAAAATTCATTTCTATAAGTTTTATATTAAATAAATTTTTTATATCTTATAATTACTCAATATGAGCAAAATCAGCAAAACCTTCCAAAAAAAATGAATAATTAAAAGTATTTAAAAGAAATAGTATGTAAACATAATTTCAAATTAATAAAAAATATTTTTACCAGTACGATTTAAGGTATCTGATATTTGAGATTTTGCAATATCTTGTGCTGAACTTTGTGAAACAGTAATTCCTACAGGATATCCACTATTATTTTGAGATGTCACAGGACATAATTCCTGTCTTTGTTCTGAAAAATATTAATTATATACTAAATAAATTACAAATGATGATAAAGATAATGAAATATGAACAAATATTTCATTTAAATGCTAAATCATTTTTATTAAAATTACAAATATAAATGTAGTACTGATGTAAATGACATTCCACAAATTGACTATTATGAAACTTATCATCAAAAATGTATCTTCTTTAATACTGTAAGATAAAAATATATATGACTTGAGTCATTATGATATATATTGCAATTTCAAGGAAGAAGTTTCTGATGTAGTTCTGATATATACAGTGCGTGCCAAAATGAAGGCAACAGCAGCGAAAAAGTTAAAGTCCAGTGTAAGTTAAAAATCGTATTTATATCAGTTGGCATAAATTAAGAATTCAGAAAATATATCGACATGGAATGAATACTCCAAACAAGAAAAAGTGTAGAAAATCGAAAAGAATATTCCAAACAAGAAAAAGTGTAGAAAATCGAAAAATAAAAAAAAGTTAGAAATGGAATATAAACCAATGATGATAAACCAGAATAAGATGCATCGACAGCTGCCGCCATGTTAATTCAGTCTCGCAACACGTTTCATGTCATCATGTGATCAACACGATGACTCATTGCTTCCCAGGCTTATTCAAATTAGACGAAGTCGACACACGCTACTTCAAACATTATCAAATAGCGAACGCGTTTTTACTTATTTCATTTTCCAATATTAACTTATTTTCATAGTTTGTCAAATATCTTTTATATAAAAATGTCGAATAACATGTAATTATTATTTTACTTCTTTCAATGAACGCACCAGCTCATTACGGAGTTGAAGTGAGAGAATATTTACATACAGTATTTCCTGATACATGGATAGGTAGACGGGAACCTGTAGAATGGCGTCCACGGTCGCCTGATCTTACATCCTTAGACTTTTCCTGTGGGGATATGTCAAGCATAGAGTTTTTTACTGTCAGCCGATCAATCTGGACAATTACTTTTATGATACGTATTTAAAAAAAAAAATTTAAACCATAAAGAATTTATCTGGCTTTAATAATAATGACACTCAGATTTTATTATTCATATATGTACTTAACTATATACAGTATAATCAAATAATTTATTTCTTAAATTTATGTTTTAATATTTTCCTTACACTTAAATTTTATTTAATTTGTATCCTATACTCGATTCTAATATTACATTATTTACTTTTTATATGGTGTGTTTGCACATTTTGCTGCAAAAGTAAGTGCAAGAAAAGACGAATCCGTATGCTCTCCTCGTATTATTAGGGATATTTGCCACCTGATCACATACAATTCTTATTTTGTGTTCCAAGGGTGGTACTATCTACAGACAACTGGTGTTCCTATAGGGGGGGCCTCTGGCAGGCATAATGGCTGAGCTAGTGGTTAGGTACAAGGAATCTATGGTTCTTGAATCATTTGATTCTGACCTTAAACTTTATTTACGTTATGTAGATGATGTGTGTGTAGTCTGGAACGGGGAACTTAAAGAACAGGCTCTTGTCAATATGCTTAGTAATAATTCTTTAGGACTAGTTAAAAATTGAGTAGAGTTCTAACAATACGTTCCATTTTTTAGATGTAACCATAGATACTGAGGATGGCAAATATGTTACGAACATATACCGTAAGCCCACGTACTGCCCCGTGCTGATACCTTCGTGGTCGTCCAACCTCATGGCTATAAGCTTGCGGCGTTTAGGTCGATGTTTATTAGAGAGTACACGCATATAACAAAATGGCATGACAGGAAAGCAGAACTTTATTTTATTTTTTCACAAGGACGTAAGCATGGCTACACTTACAAAACTTTGAATGGCCTCTGGACCAAAATTTATGAGTCTATCATAGGTGTCAAGCATACAGCCCCATCCGTTCAGTCTGAGGTAGACATCCGAGCATATAGGGGTATAGTATATGATGTTGAGAATATACAAGATTTTGAATAAAACCTTGAGGAATGGGAACCACAAGATAGCATGGAAGAGAGATCCCACTCTGTGTAACTACCTTAGAAGTGGAAGGATATTGTTCCTATAAATAGGAAGGCTGGGGTATATTCTATCCCCGTACATTTTAATGATGAAAACTGTGTACGTTATTACATAGGTAGTACAGCACGTAACCTATCAAAAAGAATAAAAGAGCATAAGGCTGATATTACTGCTGGAAAATTAAGCACAGCTCTTGCTCTAAAGGCTTACGAAAGCGACATTACCATAGATTGGCAAAATATGGACCTCTTAAAAGCTACCTTTGATGCTAGAGGCCTGACTACTCTAGAAGCAATGGAGATAGAGCGAAGACTACTATACGCGCAAGATATTATTAACGACAGTGCCCTAGTTGAGCTCCTCGAGTCATGGAAGTGGTGTGTGAGTAATATGCTATGAACTTTCCAGCTAAATAATGTTGCATTTGATGAAGGAAAGGTCATCTTAAATAAAGTTTCTATCTTGCCTTGTTATGTAAAGACTCTTTTGGGAAGTAAAGACTGACATAGGACATGATTTAGTCTGTTAGGATATTTAAAAAACTTTTAAATGTCTTATGTATGCTTCTAATTTTGTTGTCTCTTGATTAGCATTATATATAATTCTGTTTGCCTTTTTTAACATTATATAATTTTTTATGTTACTTTTACTACGTTTATTATGATTGTAATATACACCTGTATATTTTTGCTGTTCAATATTTGAATTTTGTTCTAATGTTTCGAAATGTGTAATGTTCTGTTATTTGATTTTTGGAATATGTTTATTCTATTTTATAATGTTCCGTTAAAGATGGTATTTAACTAAATGTATGGTACTGAAGAGGGACCAAACATAGGTCCGAAAA